>JARYTE010000016.1:0-287120 GCA_031081885.1 Priceomyces melissophilus | reverse complement strand
GATGATGTGGATGATCTTAAGTTGGTATTCTACAACTTGCATTATCCTAATTACCCTCGATTATACGATTGATAGTTGCGAAAAAATTTTATTATATAATTATTTTGAATTCCATCAAATTTTTGAGAAAGAGCTTTTTAAATGACAAATTTGTAGTTTTCATGAAATAGCTCGAGATAACGAATTGGAATATCCCTCATACAAATAGCTCTTACTTTAGGAAACAGAAACGTAGCTTCTTAAACTAATTTTAACTGACGAAGTGTCAAGGGTTAATTGTTTTAATTGTTACGGAGTGCTGCGATCTAGCCAATGATGTATTATGTTATACTGCTTCATGTGTGTGTTCAAAGTTCCTATTGGCTCATAATGTGTTTGGCAAAAACTGCAACTTATTTCCCCTGCTTCCTCAGCGAGCTAGTATAGTATATCATACGGCATATAATCTTCACACGTGACTTTGGAAAAATGGGAAAACGGTATTGAGCTGTATAGAAAGGATAAGAGTTGCCAGATGTCACATTTAATCGAGCACCCAATTGCAACTGTGCCCACATTTTGCAACTGAGTCTCATTGTACAACTGTGCTAATATTTTGCAATTGAGTCTCATTGTACTCTCTCTGTGCAACGGCCCCTAATTACAGACTCTTCGTTGTGGAGGTTCTCCTCAGGACCCCTCACATCTTTTACTCTTGTGGGAGTATCGTCACTTGATGATTCTGCAAAAGCGCTAGAGACTGAAAGAGAGGCGACCAAAAGGAAATATTTGTGTAGCAAGCGATTTGTAAGGGTGTCGGTATTAGCGGAGAGCATAAACGTTTAAGTTTATGCAGTTAACTGACAATGAAATCGAGCATTTGGAAGGATTTGTACTCGAGAAGCTTTCTCACAATTACGATACTCTAAAATTGGCACAGTGGTGTTTTAGTTAACAAAAAAGTACCTGTGGCTTCACATCCACGTATTTCGTAGCACCGCCAGATACTCCGTAAATGCGCCTGGAGCACTGTTTTTCATAAAATTTCAAATCTGAGTTGCTCCTTTATTAGATATAACTGGGTAACCTCCGTTTTAAATCCACATTGCGACTGCATAAAATCGGAAATATACAAAATCAGGTAATCGCCGTTATAGTCAAACTCCGTCAAATAAATCCGTTTTCAACGGCAAGACTATACAGAAGCCTTGATGTGAAAGTTCGATGTTGGATCTCAGGTATAAATAGAGGAGCATTGAACATTCATTGAAAACGTCTCATCAGTTAAGATGAAAGTTTTTGTAACAGGAGGATCAGGTTTTGTAGGCTCAAGAGTCGTCCCCGAACTTGTTAGTTCGGGATATGAGGTAATTGCTCTCGCTCGTTCTGATGAATCTGAAAAAAAGTTGAAGAGTTTTGGCTCGAAAGTTGAGGTTATCCGTGGAGATCTTAAGAATTTGGATGTTCTCAAAAAAGGAACAGCTGAGTCAGATGGTGTAATCCACTTAGGTTTTATTCACGACTGGGCCAATTTTGATGAGAGCTCAAGGATTGATCGTGCAGCCATTGAAGCTATGTTATCAGTCCTTGAAGGCACCAATAAGCCATTCATTGGTACAAGTGGAGTACTTTTCTTGAAGAAAGGGAAGGTAGTTACAGAAGAAGATTCTACAGACCCAAGCTCTCCCACCATACGTTCAGAAACTGAAAACGTGGTCTTAGAATACAAGAATAAGGGAGTCAGGGCCATCTCTATTAGATTGTCACCGACAGTTCATGGGAAAAATGATAAAGGCTTTATACCCTCTTTTGTAAACGTTGCTCAAGAAAAACGTGTATCAGGGTACGTTGCTGAAGGTAAAAATGTTTGGCCCGCAGTAAATGTTGCTGATGCAGCTACACTTTACAAGCTTGCTTTTGAAAAGGGTAAAGCTGGTAGATCTTATCATGGAGTCGCAGAGCAGGGAGTCGAAACGAAAGAAATTGCTCTGGCCATTGGAGAGTTACTTAAAGTTCCTGTGGAATCTGTTCCTGCTGAAAAAGCGTTCGAGCACTTTGGGTTTTTGGGTACATTCTTTAGCGTAGATAAGCCAACTTCAAACAAAATCACCCGTGAGGAATTAGGATGGGAACCAACACATATCAAGCTCTTACAAGATATCAAGGAAAATTATGGACCAACCCAATAAACTTACGTGCAACCCCGATGAAAAATAAGTATTTATGCCTTTTGTGAATTAAGTATCTATAGTTTGGTCATGAATATCTTATACCAATATACTTGTAGATGAATTTGAGTCGAAAATCGTCTTTGTGGTGCTAAGTTATATTTCGCAGCCAAATCAAAGTTTGAATTAAATGCGATATTTGTATGAACTGTCAAAGGTTAATAAACAACATTCTAAAGATAAACATAATATCAAACTCAGGCAACACAGTCGTAGACTTCGAGCATAGTGGACATGACCTCCTCAGTCACTTTTGTGTGAATGCAATCACTTGGCGATGCTGCAAAATAGCTTATGACAGAAGGAGATGTGGCCCAAAGTAAGTGTTTGTGTAGTAAATATAAGTGATTCATAAGGGTTTCTTGAAATTGCAAGATTATTCCTTTATTGGTTGTATCCGATAAATCCATATCGCCACTGCATAAAATCGGAATAATCAAGAATCAGGTAATCACCATCGGAGCTGGGATTAAACCCGATAACCACGCATCGAAAAGAAGGCTATTTTCCTTGCTAAAGTTCAATGACTCGGGGTATAATTAGAAATGTTATGAACAGAATTGAAATCTTGTCATCAGTAAAGATGAAAGTGTTTGTTACAGGAGGATCTGGTTTTGTAGGTTTAGAAGTCGTCCCCGTACTTGTTAGTTCGGGATACGAGGTGATTGCTCTCGCTCGTTCTGATGACTCTACTGATAAGTTAAATAGTTTTGGGTCGAAAGTTAAGGTTATACGTGGAGATCTTAAGAATTTGGACGTTCTCAAAAAAGGAACAGCTGAGTTAGACGGTGTAATCCACTTAGGTTTTATTCATGACTTCACAAACTTCGACGAGAGCTCAAGGATTGATCGTGCAGCCATTGAAGCTATGTTATCAGTTCTTGTCGGCACCAATAAGCCATTTATTGGCACTAGTGCGGTACTCTTTTCAAAAAATGGGAAGGTAGTTACAGAAGAAGACCCCACAGAGTTTGAGTCTGTGGGCTCCAACATTCGTTTAGAAACTGAAAACGTGATCTTGAATTATAAAAACATAAGATCAGAAACTGAAAATGTGGTTTCATGTTACAAAAATAAGGGAGTCAGATCAATGACCGTCAGGTTGGCACCGACAGTTCATGGAAAAAATGATAAAGCGTTTATACCCATTCTAATAAAGATTGCTCAAAAAAAGGGAACATCAGGATATATTGGTGACGGTAAAAATGTTTGGCCCGCAGTAAATGTTGCTGATGCAGCTACACTTTACAAGCTTGCTTTTGAAAAGGGTAAATCTGGTAGATCTTATCATGGAGTCGCTGAGCAGGGAGTCGAAACGAAAGAAATCGCTTTGGCCATTGGAGAGTTACTTAAAGTTCCCGTGGCATCTGTTCCTACTGAAAAAGCGTTCGGGCATTTTGGGCCCTTAACTATGTTCTGGGGCATAGATAAGCTATCTTCAAACAAAATTACACGGGAGGAATTAGAATGGGAACCCACTTACATCAAACTCTTACAAGATATCAAGGAAAATTATGGAACTACCAAATGACTCATTTGAAGGTTCGATATAAATAGATCGATTTCTCGGTGAAGATCATGCTTAGGACGTTAGATTGTCATTTTTTGCAGCCAAATACGATATTGACTAGAGAATGGTAGCTAGATAGCATTATAAATATAAAAATCATATCAAGATTAGGCAAACAGATGTAGACTACGAGCATGGTCAACGTGGCCTGAACGTGGCTCACTGACATTTGAGGGAATGCCTTAACTTGAGATGCCGCAAGAGATAAAGAGGGCGGAAAAAATGGACAGAAGGGTTAGAGATAAGCATTACAGTGATTGCCACTGCAGATCAAAGGGCTACTCAAAAACGGAGTGACCTCGGAGAGCATAGTAGAAGATAGCTAGGGCAATACTGGTTGAGTTCTAGTAGCAAGAGGCTTGGGCGATAAAAGCTTCACATTACTGATATGAAGATTCTTTGCTGGGCTAATTCATTACCTACCTCTTTGGGCTTGCTTGGGTAAGCAAACCTATATCAGCCACTACGCAACTGCATACAAGTCGAACCACTTAACTAATATGGTAAACACCGGCAGATCCCTTAGCAGCCGTCTCCGCCGTCTAAATCCGTATTTACCACCAAATATATTTCAATAATCCGTAGCCTATAGTTCTGGTAAGAATCTCTCTGTAAAAATGACAGTTTTTGTAACAGGAGGATCAGGTTTTGTAGGCTCAAGAGTCGTCAACGAGCTTGTTAGCTTAGGCTACGAGGTTGCTGCCCTCGCTCGTTCTGATGAATCTGAAAAAAAGTTAAAGAGTTTTGGCTCGAAAGTCAAGATTATCCGTGGAGATCTTAAGGATGTGGATGTTCTCAAAAAAGGAGCAGCTGAATCAGATGGTGTAATCCACTTGGGTTTTATTCACGACTGGGCCAATTTTGATGAGAGCTCAAAGATTGACCGCAGGGCAGTTGATGCTATGTTATCAGTCCTTGAAGGCACCAATAAGCCATTCGTCGGTACAAGTGGCCTACTTTTCTTAAAGAAGGGGAAGGTAGTTACAGAAGAGGATTCCACAGACCCGAGCACACCCTCCAAGCGCTCGGAAACTGAATCAACGATTTTGGATTATAAACATAAGGGAGTCAGAGCAATGTCTGTTAGATTGAGTCTAGTTCATGGGAAAAATGATAAAGGATTCACATCAAATTTGATAAAGATTGCCCAAGAAAAGGGAGTTTCGGGATATATTGGTGACGGTAAAAATTTTTGGCCCGCAGTAAATGTTGCTGATGCAGCAGTACTATACAGACTTGCCTTTGAAAAGGGTAAAGCTGGAAGAGCTTATCATGGAGCAGCAGAGCAGGGAATCGAAACAAAAGAAATTTCCCTGACCATTGGTCAGTTGGTTGGAGTTCCCCTGGAATCTGTTCCTGCTGAAAAGGCATATGAACAGTTTGGGTTCTTGGGAATACTCTGGGGCATAGATAAGCCAACTTCAAACAAAATCACCCGTGAGGAATTAGGATGGGAACCAACACATATCAAGCTCTTACAAGATATCAAAGAAAATTATGGAACTCCCAAATGAACTTATTTGAAGGACCGATATAAAAGTATGTAAGAGCACTTGCTCCTCTTTTCAATTAAAATCGCCTATATTATGGTAATAAATTATCAATAGATAACTTGTAGAATGTCTTCATTGGAATGTAGAGATATTTGAAAAAGTCTTGGGATGGCATCAAGTTATTTTTCGCAGCCAAATCATACTTTACATTCAGGAACGAATGCCTTCTACAAACTGACTGGACAGAATGTGAATTAACTTTAAACCAAAAACATTCTATCAGCGTCTACAAGTTATTATACGCACCACAATTATCCATCACTAGTTTTTCCGCTCCCTTTTTCTGTAATGGAAGAGAAACAAGTTTCATTGCTATCCTCTCTTTGCATTTGTGAAAAGACTATCCACACCAGCGAGTCACCTAACTCGGGAACCCTGTCATATTGACGCACGTTTTGTGTTATAATTTCGTCAACCAGGATAAAGTCTATTTGGGTGATTTATTTACCTAATGTCTATTAGGATTAAATACAGATTCTAACATAGATGTCTACAGAATAAAGCTTTGCAGTCAACCTCATATTAGCTGTAATCCACTTTACCTATTCATTGCATGAGATACTTAATAAGAAAAGTTCTCGATCCTAATACGCAAAACGTCAAGTTTATTCAATCGCATTGCATAAAGTACCAAATCCGAAATTTAGTGTATTGGATGAGAAATTCTCCAATATGGAATATGAAAGGAACTAACTCCAGTTTTTGCTTTTTTTAAAAAGTTTTTAAAACCGTGATAAAGACTACCGGTGTTAACTAAAATCTCTGTTAGAAACCCGCATTAGGAAATGGCCGCAAAATGGCTGCGTCCGAAATCTGTTCTTTATTTTAGGTGTCGGCCGAAATGTTTAAAGTTTCTCCGAGAGGTAATCCTATAAATATAGACAAGGAAGACCAAGACTCAAGACTGGCAATGGTTATTAATTGTTCTAATGTATAATACAAGTTTTGGATCGGATTGTTCCTCAGTACACTCTCGCCCAAATTCCGCTGAGGAAGACTCACGCTCAAATGGGAAGAACATTGAAGACAGTGAAAAATCAATGACGCAAAAATTCGAAGGCGTAAATGACATTGAGGCCCAAGGGCCAGACGACAGTTACTCACTTAATGACTTTCCACCTTTACCAGATAGAGAGTTATACATGATCAAGTACCTGGGACCAAATGATAAAGATTTCCCCTATAACTGGAAACGCAGTAGAAAACTTTTCGACAGTGCAGCATTCGCATCTACAATGCTTGCATTAATCATGGCATCAGCGATGTTTGCTGAAGGTAGTGAAGGAATAATGGCAGAATTCCATATTGGCTACACGGTGGCAACCCTAACTACCTCTTTGTTTATCGCAGGATTCGCTTCTGGACCAATTATTTGGGGACCGCTTTCTGAACTATATGGTAGAAAACCTGTTCTCATAGTATCAAACTTTGGATATATCTGTTTTGGGTTTGCAGTGGGAGCTGCAAAGGACTTACAAACTATAATGTTGTGTCGGTTTTTTGCAGGATTCATTGGTGCAGCTCCGTTGACAGTTTCTATCGCAGCTTTGGCTGACATATTTGATGCAAGTGCAAGAGGGAAGGCTACTACGATATTTGCCATGGTTTTGTTTGGAAGTCCTATGTTCGTCCCAGTTCTCGGAGGTTTTACTGCTAAAAACAGTGCCCTTGGGTGGAGATGGACATCTTACTTTCCCACATTGGTCGGTTGCTTAGCCTTAATCCTTTTGATTTTCGCAGATGAAACTCATCATGGTATCATTTTGAGTAAAAGAGCCAGGTCACTAAGAGAAAAGACAGGAATCTGGGGGATATATGCTCCTCATGATTTAATATCTCTAACTTTAAGAGATATCATACACAAGAACATAGCTATGCCTATAAGAATGTTGTTCACGGAACCTATCTTGCTTTTAATATCTGTGTACTCTGCATTTATCTATGGAATGCTATATCTATTCTTGACTGCTGTGCCCTTAATATTTGTCGGTGGTTATGGGTTCTCAGAAGGGGTAGCCCAATTGCCCTATATATTCATGCTCCTTGGGATGTTTGCTGGTGGCTTACTAAATCTTTACATGGATAAGAGATACCTTCGAGCTATGATTAAAAACGGAAGACCTGTTCCTGAAGAAAGACTACCGCCGATTATGGTGGGTTCGATATGTTTCACCGCTGGATTGTTCTGGTTAGGGTGGGGAGGAAGCTTTGGTAATAGAGTGCATTGGATAGTGCCTACTCTTGGAATGGCCCCACTTGGAGCTGGTGTGTTGCTTATTTTAAAATCTTGTATTGGCTATATCATAGAATGTTATTTACCGTTTGCTGCTTCGGCTCTCTCAGCCAATACGTTTTTAAGATCAGCCTTTGGGGCAGCATTCCCGTTATTTGCCCGGCAGATGTTTGTCAATATGCAAATAAAATGGGCCGGGACGTTAACAGGCTTAATAGCTGCAATATTAATTCCCGTACCCTTTTTGTTCTACAAATATGGAGGGTTAATTAGAGAAAAGTCAGCAACTGCCTACCATTAATTTGAATTTAGTCTATATTCCCAAAGAGATATTAATTTGGAAAATTCCCATCAAGTAGAATTCCCATCCAAGCATCTAAGTTGTCATTTTCCAAGTCGAAATCATTAAATACAGAAGATGTTCCTCCATCCAGAACCATATTAGAATTAGCTACTACATCCAACTTAATCATAAAAGAATCTAATGTGGATAAAGTAGAATTCATTATGTTTATTAAATCGTGTAATTGAGCACCATTTAGTGCTCCAAAAAAGTTCAGGTGATCTTCGAAATCTTTGAGATGGGTTTTTTCACTCACTACTCTTCGGTACCACCGGAATAACTTGACAATTCTCCATGCGTGAAAATAACGTTCACTGAACTGATCCATGATCTCCACTGTACGCAGGCCAATTTGGCGAGACAAGACAGCAAGCTCCCTAAGCAAATCGATGTTTTTCTGTTTTCTAACCGGATTCAAGGCACTAAGGATACGTAATAAAAGTCCATAGTATATCTGTCCCACTGTATGTAAAGCCGTTATAACATACTGGTTTACAAATATACCATAGTCACTCGTAAGTCCAATAAAAGCATCAATGATAAGAGGAATTATCTTTTCATTAGAAATAATCAAACACTTCTTTGTATAGTTGAAAGCCAAAAGCCACTCATTTTTCTTTTCAGAATCAAACATCAAAAGAGCATATACAGAAATGTTGATACGTAACATCAAAATACTAAATTTACTCTCATGAACAGCCTGTTGTCGTACGAATTTTCCGTTCAAAAGATCAGCGGTGCCCATTTGGATACATCGTGAAGTATTTAAATCGGTCAACGCAGTCTCAATAGACCCAAGTCTATTTTCAATTTCTAGTTTAGTAAATTGTTTCCCAGTGTCAAACATGATTTCCACTACTTTGCTGAAGAGGAAGGAATGATTTTGAAACCAGGCATCGAAATCGGCAACCGTGCAATCAAAGTCATTCACGAAATCTTTTCCAACGAAACCTATGGGTTTTACATCAGAGTACTTTATGTCAACAAAGGGAGGTCTTCCATAGGAGAGACAATGTTCTAAGTCATCTCGCATCAACTTGAACCACAATTTTCTTCCAATAGACTGCTGTACACTATTGTCGGAATAGTCGTTTATATTCGAGGGTTCTCTATTTAATCCCATTAAGTAGATAGCCCTAGTAAATTTTGAGGTTGCACTGTGTAAATTGCATCCATCTATGCCATTGCCAGATTCGGGGCTTGCAACATTGTAAAACTCAACGAAATTTAAACATTGTAGTATTGATAAGTTTATTCGTTTCTCCATATCGAACTGATTTAAGCAACACTTGGCCAAACGTACAAACTCTTCGCCAATATGGTTCTCGTGAACAAACTTGGTCTGTTTATCCTGTTGTGAAAGAAGCTCTTCGTTATCAGAATATTGGATTTCGGTCCACTTGTTGTTACTGAAGGTAAACAAGAAAGTTAGACGAAGAATAACGAGTAAGGTTCCAATGGGTGCTAAGTCCAATTTTGTTGTAATCTTGAGTTGAAGAATAGTGCTGTCTGATGGAGGTCCTAATATTTGAACAATGCTATCTCGATACAGTGTTTCATCCAAATATGGAATACACGGATGGACATATGCAAAGAAAAAATCAAGAAAGCTCCAGATATAGCTAGACGGTGGAAGTACAGTTGAAATTTCATTAACTAAATTAGTATCAACTAAGTTTGTTTGAACGTAATTTTCGGTCCTGTAACTTGATGTTTTCAAGGAGGGCTCCAAGTTTTTGATCGACTTATTTTCAGATAATGGCTCATCGAGCCTTTCACGAGATAGAAGAAGTTTTCGAAATTTTTGCTCCTTTATGCCTCCTTCTTCGTACAAGATGCTAGTGGTAGTGGCATTAGGTTTTGTGTATGCTGTTGAAGGTAGAAGTTCAATAAGATCTCCCCTCACCTGGTTGACGAATGAGTCATGCTTAAGCATTGAGTACCACAGAGGAGGTCCAAACCCTAGTTTATTGTTTGGATCTCTATAATGAACTGTTCCGAAAGCTTTGGAAAAGTTTATTTTATCGTTCGTCCCTGAAGAGTCAATTGAAGATTGGTTCTTACTCAGAGATTCTTGCCCCTCAGAGAGAAGGGTATCGACATCGATATCGTCAGACCCATGTTCTGCTAATTGTAGTTTGAGGTTATGAATTTGTCTTATGATATTAGTTCTTATTCTTGCCTTCTCAGCACTAGCATCCTCTACTTCGTATTGACAGCTATCTGCTTTATTACACTTAATGCAAGTCGAGCATGGCTTGTTTCTATCACACCGAGTTTTTTTCTTTTTGCAGTTTAAGCAAGTAAACACCTTCCTATTTCTTTTGAGAGGCTTGAAAGGAGTCATATTTCAAGACTCAAAGACTTAAGCTCAATGATTCAGAATATGAAAACATAGGGTCTACATTTATATGATCAGTTATGATCTCGCAGTCTATTATTAATCGATTACATAAGGATAATGCAAATATCAAAGTCACTGCTGCGAACATGATATTTGCAGCCAAAAGATTAGTAACTCTTCCCATCGAGAACTGGGAGATTCATAAGGCCGTAAGCTTAATAACTACCCCGATACCCAGTAACCAGTACATCCTCTGTTATAAAATTGTGGATGTAGCAAATTTTCAAGGGCAGACGACGCGACGGGTATCAGAATAACATTTCGGCCGAAACATAGATGGCATCTCCGAAGATCACACAGACCAGCCCTATGCCCTTTCCTTCTAATAAGTGATGATCATAAATTTAAGAATAGTGTACTAGTTAATTCTCTACCCAAAAGTCTCCATGGAAGAATGGCTTAGTGCTGCCATTTAGCAGAATTTCAACATTGAGCCTTGAAAATGTAAACACAACTGTCTGATCGTACACCTTTTGGCATGTTCGCCAAATTAATATGACAAAGGCCCTTTGTAAAGCTAACTACATAATTATACATAACACAGTCGACTTCCGTATCCTTACAGCTTCTTGTTTTGGTTCAGAGAATACTATCCATTAAGAAACATTTCCTACTATGTGGGCAAAAAGGCATAATAAGTGTATATGTCAGTTACATACGGATACAAGATTATTCTCCATAGTTTTTTTTCATTTGGGATTCATTGTCAAAGAAAGGATCCAGAAGCGTTACAAGCGACTCTTCATCACGATTTTTGTGGATATCAGAGGCTCTAATAACTTTTCCACTGAACGCCCAGTAAGGATGAAAAGGAATGAAAATAAAACCGGCTAAAGCAATCATCAATGCATCTAAAACCAACACAAAAGCTTCGTGAGTTATCAAATACCCACTAAAGCCTTCGGACAACTCCACAACTCTATATATGGTACGAATGTAAATGAATATTACTGCAAGAGTCAAAGCTAGCGGAAAATAGTTAAACAACTTTCCTTCTCTTACCTTCTTGAATTGAGGGTTATATTTGGAATCCTGCATGACTTTATAATCTCTTGTGGTAGGTAGATCCAAAAGGAGACGGAAGAAGGATGAAAAAGATTTTCTGTTCAATGGATTTGGATCCATGTTATCGTTGTTCTTAAAGCTTACCCTCAACAAGAACTCAAACCAGAACAAAAGAAAAATAGACATCGAAAACACTTGGAAAGCTATACCAGCAATCATGATATCTGTTCCAGTGGAAGTGTCATCACTATTTTCGGACGCGGAGGAAGAGATGGCACCGCCTGTTGCCTGAGCTAACAAAGATATGAAGTCACTGACGATAAAGAAGTATGAGTACCACATAGGTTTCAATATGGAATATTGTCGACCATAGATAACCACCAATTGAGCAAATAGGAAATAAACCCCCGCCATGATAAATGCAGGGGCAATAGTCAAAGACACTATTTGCATCAAAAAATATTTATCTTCAGTCTGATGACCGAGAGCGAGGACTCTTCCCAAGAATCCGATAAACTCAAGACCATATCCACAAAAGAACGTGATATTGAACCACTTGTACCTTGATTTTATAACCATTAAGATGTAATAAAGCAAAGTAGCTGAAAATATGACCAAAAAAATGATATTAGCTGCGGAGTTCAATGGCCCCCCAAAAGAGTTTTCCTCATTATATAAAGACTTCAAGTTGAGAGTCGCCTGGAAGATGTCTTGCGTGGCACTACTCTTTGCTGAGTCATCTGTAGCAGTAGCTAAAACCCCTTGAGCTTCAATAACTGTCAACGAAGCTTGGGCACCTCTGATCACTTGGGACAAAGATGCCAAATCATCCAGGTCAGTTTCTTTAGCTGCGAGGGTCAAGGCCGAGGTCAATGACCGATGCAAAGCTGAACTGTGACTAGTAGCCACGGATGTAAGGGTTGTTGAAGCTGGGGTGGAAGATGGTGTCCATTCAGGTAGTGATACCATTTTTTTACGAATTTGATTGCACTACAAATCAGTCTAGGATAGCTTAATCTTTAAATAATCTGGAACAGATAATCATTAACACAAGAGTTATTTATTTTTAAATCTATTTGTAAAACACTTTACTTGAACTAATAGAAGGCTATACTTATTATAAGGTCTAACGGCGTTAATGCGGTTATAGATTTTTCGCAATTAGATTCTGGAATTGCAAAATCAAAAATCCGTCGTGTATCCAATTATAGAACTGTAGAGGACTTCTTAAACCGTAATTATAGGTTATTTCAAGATGATTGCTGCTGGTGGAAGTAGAGTTTGATCATGACCAAGTGATGACATAGGGGGGCTGAGGACTTTGTAGATAGTTATTTTCAGGATTATCGAGGTACGGCCTGTGGATTCGGCAATTTGTTGTATCTCGAAAGGCACTGAGGACAAGCATTAGAGGAGGGGCAATTATTTGTGGAACTTAAGATATTGTCAACTAGTAGATGAATTTATATAATATTCTTTGAGCTTCTTACAAACACTTTCTCAGTTTATTACAACATCTATTCAATCCTAGTCAATAGCTAACAGTGCCCAAATGATTTAGTCTTTCCTGCGCCTTTTTTCCAGACGATAAAAATAGATTGTAGAAATATATCACGAGACTTACTATGTATGGCTTAACAAAGCATCGAGTTTCCGAATAGAAGTTCCATAGCGAATGGTCACCATATAGACCCTTCGAAGGCACAAGATATCTTACGATGCACTTCGTGTCTTATTTGTAGAGGAACCATGCATAATACCAAAAATGGTATACAGGGAGACCGTTAAGCGCAGAAGACAATGACTTGAAGCTCTTACACCTCTAAGCATTTAAGATGAATTTTCAAGAGATGTTGAAGATGTCTCTAAATCTTGATCCAAGCTTTGTGTCTGCTAGAGCATCGCCGTTGCAGCTATACCAACAATTCCGCACTTGAATATCAACGAACTTCTTGCACCAAATATGGCTTCTTAATATTGGACGACACTTCAAGAAGAATTCTTTCATTTCATTAAAGCTCAGGCACCTGTGGATGTAATAAGGCAAACATATGACCTAGAAATGGTGACACTACTTGCATTCCAAGTCCTCGATATAAATTCAATAAGAGTCAAAGCACAATTGATGGACTTCAGTCTTAATGGGAGGAGAAATCTTTTTTGGTAATGACAACGAAATATGAAACCTTTGAGAACCGGTTGCCGATCTCTAGCTCAAATGATGACAAAATAAAAAGACCAAAATCATGCCGGAACTAAAGGCCCGAAGCGGAGTCCTAGTCTTTGCTTCATATAATTTGCCTTATTAATTGTCATATGCTCTGACGATGTTAGAATACCCACTAGGTGCCACTAATTGATATAGTCTAGACCTCAAAACAGCTTCGATAAAAGCTCTCCTAGCGAGAAGCAGATCATGTAGGTAGGCCAAATTATCAATTTTTCCCCAAAACTTAAACAAACGCCTCTGCTAATTTGCGTGGTAATTACTCGTAACAAAGAATTAATGCATCAAGATCATTCAACTCCCAAGTAAATCAAGAATACAAAAAAGTATCCAGAGACTATTAGAGCCCATTAAGTACCAATACGTAGCCAAATCGTCGCTTTAAAGTCACCGTAGTGTAAAATAGATCTACTTTAGCAACCTCATCTCAAGTCTTTTCATTTGGGTGTCTAGATTTTTTTGTGTTGATATCTCATCGAGATATCGCATGAAAAATAGTTCAAGAGCAGACTTTAGGCGAAACCTCGAGTGACAAACCATATATACGTGACAGGATATGAGTATATTCACGTGTATGACATGCCAGTCCACTATGGACGAGGAAATGGGGAAGCATTTGGCCGATACTAGACACAAGACTGTAAGGTTTAATAGAACCGATGAGATAATTGAATGTGAAGAATGTGGCGATTCAAACATAAATCAGTTGACTCTTGCTAGATTTGGCCTTTCAGATATGGCTCTATTATGCCAATCATGCCTTTCCAAGGAGATCAAGCCGGCCACTCAGTACTCGTTATCAAATGGATCACTTTTCAAGAAACTCGAACAATATTACACCTTCAGAGATCTAGAGTGTATAAATTGTGGAGCAGATGAAAACTTAAACGTAAAGAGGGGTAAGCCATCGGTAGTGCTCTGTCTTGATTGCTTAGGAAAATCTTCTGAGAACGCAAAGGACTTCGTAAATGAAGATGATGAAACATTCTTGGGGGAGCTATTTGGCATAAAAGAGTTTACCCCAAAGAACTCAAAATCGAGAGGAGCTAACAAAAGGAAAGGTAAGAAACGTGGAAAGGTTGGTAAGGCAAGAGGACCTAAAAAGGTAGACCCAGAGGCAGAAAGGAGAAAGGCTCATTATGAAAATTCTCAAGCTTTGTCAAAGGCATTCAAAAGCGGAACTACAGTAATGGCAGTGGGGTCAGAGACTCAGTCGAAAGGTTCTACTCCAGTTCCCGATACTAAAAACAAAAATCAGCTAGGCAAATCTAGGGAAAGTACACCGAAGTCCAGGACACCTTCTAAGAGCACTACACCTAAACCATCGAAGCCTAACGGCAAAGCAAACCAAAATGATAAAAAGAAAGAAAAACCGCAGCAAGGCAAACTAGATTCTGTCAAAGATGACTCTAAGCGCAAGCCAGATCAAAATGGCAAAGCGAAAAAGTCAAACGGTCCTCCAGCTCATGAGAAAAGGCCCGATGATAAAAAAGGAAAGACACCAGAAAAGGCACCAAAGGAAACGCCAAAAGAAAAGGTCTCTAAGGACAAATCTGGATCAAGGGCTAACGAAAAATCCAAAGATTTCATAGATAAAACAAAGCCTAAAGAAAAACTTAAAGATGCCAAACTGGAAAAATCGAAGTCTAAGGAAAAATCAAAGGAACCCAACCCAAAGTCTAATGAGAAGACAAAAGATGGTTCTAAAAGAACTGCTAAAGAACAATCTCAGGCCAAGGGCAAAGGTGCGGACACCTCATCTAATTCCAAAAACAAAAAGCTAAATGAGGATACCAAAAAGAAAGATGAAAAAGTAGAGCCCGACTTTCAGTTGCCTGCAAATATTTCTAAGTTTACACCATCTACTGAAGCCAAGCTTACTTACGATTCATTCGAAGAGTATTTCAAGGAAATGAGTTATAATTTATACTTTGAAGAAAAGTACGGAAATATTGCTGCCCATCAGAATTTGTACATTGAGTCCTCAGAGATGATTTTAGAATGGTTTGCCGAACAAGATAAAAAACATAAGCAATATAAAGTGTCTGTGCCTATGGATGAACAATTCACCAAGAGATTTCTTTCCCCCAAGATGTTGAGTTTCAAAAAGGCTATTTTTTCAGCTAATCAAACCGTGTTCTTGGTGCTCAACGATGAAGTTTTTTGGCCAGGACAAATCGTTACCTCTGATACCAAAAGTTTATCTAAGGGCAAGAAAAAGAACGGCCCTAAAGCTTTGGAAATGATTGTTGTGTTGTATGACTGGAATGATCAACCTTTGCCCACTAACGTGAATGTAAAGCACTTGAAACTTCTTCCCGCATCAATACCCGTGAGTAGGGTGTTTATGGCCATGACAAAGATCAAACAATCAAAGTTTGCTAAGGCTATCATGGGTAAAGAGCCCATTAAACACATTAACTTTAAAAATTTTGTGAGGTACAGTCGAGACACTTTGAATGATTCACAAAAAGTTGCAGTCCAGTCCGTGCTCAATAATGCATTCACTGTTTTAAAAGGTCCTCCTGGTACCGGTAAGACATCGACAATTTATGAAATCATCCTACAGTTATTGGAAAACTTGAATACTTATCCTCTTTTAGTGGTTGCTGCATCAAACATTGCCATAGATAACATTGCAGAAAAATTAATGGATAAACACGAGAGATCAATTATTCGTATTGCGTCTAATGAAAAGGAGAAAGAATATAATAGAGATCACCCCTTGGCTTCAATATGTTTGCACCATAAAGTATACGATGCGTTGCCTCTCTCTATGAAGCAAGTTGTTGACGACTTGAAGTTTCATGGAGGTAGGAACACAAGTCAAAACCAGTACAAGAAGCTATTAGCTACTCAAATTCCATTAGCAAATACTTTTATTGCACAGGCAAGAGTTATATTTTCAACCACCGTTGTCGCTGGAGGTAATCAATTGAAATCTGTCGCCAAGATGCCGGTTGTGATTATGGATGAAGCAACTCAATCTACTGAGCCTACTACCTTAATACCTATGTCAATGACTGGAGTGGATAAGTTTGTGCTTGTAGGAGACCAAAAGCAATTGAGTAGTTTCACTCAGGTGCCGCAATTGTCGTTGTCATTTTTTGAACGTGTTCTCTTGAATGGATCCTACAAGCAACCCCACATGTTGGATACACAATACAGAATGCATCCCGCAATCAGTGAATTCCCTAGGGCCAGGTTTTATGATGGTTTATTGAAAGATGGAATTGAGGAGAAAGACAGATACTTTGAAGGAATTAAAAATCCAGTATACTTCTGGGATACTGCCGGTCTGATGAGAGAACTGCAGGTTAGAGTGTCTTTCCGGGAAGACAAAGGCTCTACTTATATCAATAGAGGCGAAATCGCCCGCGTTATAACCGTTTTGACTGACCTCATATATAATAAGAAGGTTACCAAAACTAGTATTGGTGTCGTCACACCCTATCGTGGACAGAGGGATGAAATTTCTGCTCAATTAGCTCAAAATGATCTCATTAATCCAGAAAAGGAAGAAATACAAGAGGATTCAGATAGGGATGACGTTAACTCTGCCCCAAAGTCAGGTACAGTGCAAATTGTATCAGGAATCATGGTTGCATCCATTGATGCCTTCCAAGGTCGTGAAAAGGATTTTGTCATTATGTCCTGCGTCAGATCTAACGATTCTAATAAGGTGGGGTTCCTTTCTGATCAAAGGAGACTCAATGTTGCGTTGACTAGAGCTAGATATGGTTTAGTGTTGATTGGTGACGTTTCATGTTTGCTGGAAGGAAGTCCATTGTGGAAGGAGTATATAGATTCAGCTAGAGAAAAGGGATCTGTGTCGAGTTCAGAAGTCTTCGACTACTGAATATTTTTGATTTAACGAGGCTCAAAAGGGAGTGCTTGGCTCACAAGATTACCTTAACCCGCCGTATACCCAAAGACAAGATATTTGAAGTTAAATTGTAGTGGTAAGATTTTATTTATACGCTAATGTTGGGGAACCTGAAAGCAATATTTACTATTTGTAGCTTCCTAAAGGGCAGTAGTAGTTACCATGGCCATACTGCAGATAAAAATGTTGGAACCAAATTCATCAGAATGGAAGCAAAGGGTAGAGTAGTAAAGGCAGGGTAGTTTTATCAAAGATGAGTTACTCCAAGAACCAAAGAAATTTTTCAACTGTGGGTAGGGTTTGAGATTTCGAACGTGATAGATGCGTCCTGATCAAAATTGCTACACGAACGATAACTCTTAGTGATATTTATATATAAAGGATGCACTATTGGCAATTGTTCACGGTTCCACCCCCCGTTACCCAGTAGGAGGTTCGATATCTTGGTGGTGTACGGATCCTTAATTATGTCAATGCCAGAAAAACAAGTCAGTTCATAGTGAATGGTATGCAAAACTACAAGTCTTATTTACAGAGGATGAGAGATGATCCCTTATGCAAAATCTAAACATAGGAAAGTCGGAATTATCTCATGATATCCTAATTCATGTCAATCTTGGTGTGAGGTGTCCATTTCGAGCATAGCGAACGTGTGTCCCTCAATCAGCTTTGTGGAGTCCTCACCACTGGATATATTTTTGAGATAGAGTGGAAAATTGGCAAGAGTGGCTAGTATAATATCACCATCTTGACACTGCTATGGTGACCAAAAGAGTCGCTCAGGTAGTCGGTGTCAGCTCCAGGAGCATAGCGGGAAATACAGTTAGGTAAACTTTGGCTACATGGTACTTAAAAGAGACTTGTGCCAAAAAGCTTGAAAATTCGTTAAATTTTAGCTGTGGCATATTTAACTTGCCAATTAGGGTGTTTCAACGAAAGAAACCGCTGTGGCTATTGGGTAGTTGCTTGGAGTTCCCGTGGAATCAGTCCCTACTGAGAAAGCACAAGGACACTTTGGATTTATGGCTTTACTTTGGGGACAAGGTAAGCAAACTTCAAGTAAGCTCACCCGTGAAGAGTTAGGAAGGGAACAAATCCATATCACGCTCACGGAGGATATCAAGGAAAATTATGGTCCTCCAAAGTGAGCTTGCTTGAGACCCTATAAAAACATAAAATGATATTTATGTCTCTTAGGACTAATCCCTTCCATATTTTTCTACAATAGATGTTTGATCAAGGTATTTGTAAATGAGTCTTGAAATCTTCACTGACACTTGGAGAAGTTGGTGAATAATCGTTGTCGGGCTGATAACGTTATATTTCGCTACAAAATAAAATTAGCATTATGGTGCGAAATTTTCCATAAACCTCTCAGACAAGGCATAATCTACTTCATATACACAGATTCTAATTAAATCTATAACTTATAAAGTGTCGAAATTTTCAATCCCGAGAATTTCCACACCTTCTTGTCTAGTTTCCATGATCGAAAAAATAAAAGACTTTACGTGTTCATTTTCGATGAAAGGACTATCTAAGTCATTCACGAGGGACTCACGTAAAACCCGAAGATAATGCCGTCCTAAATACTTTAATAACGAAGGTCTATTCTCCCATTTTGCCGTTAATAATGCCTCGAGGAGTTCCAATATCTCGTGTTGTCCAATTTCCCTAGCATATAACAGAACCAACACAGGAAGTTTTTCGAAAAAAGCCATCTCTAAAGCAGAAGGTTCCATGTTATTTGAAGATCTCATCAAAATCAAATCTTTATAAAAGTTCAACGTGACTGGAAATTCATAGTATGAGATTTCCTTCGCATAGACAGATAGGGAAATGTCCTTTAAATTTTCATTGAAAATGTCAAGAATATTCATAATTGGAGAGATCAAGGGAGTTTTATATGTAGTCAAGAACTTCTTTAAAACCTTTTCTCGTCCATATGATAACATTTCTGTTGCTTCATTTGATGCTTCGTGATCAGGGGTATTTATTATTTCTTGAAATCCACAAATGATCAGCCAATGAAGTGGTACTATATCAGCTAATAATTCAAATTCCATAGTATTCAAACTTTCATGAACGGCCATGAAATATTCGATGATTTCGTCTATGGCATGTTTTCCATCTGAGAGCTTCTCTAAATGATATATCAAACCAGATAATCTTAGTACTAATGAGTCCGCGAGGACATCATCTTCCAATAGCGATGAGGACTTACCACGTTGAGAGGATAAGAACGAAGATCCAAAGAGAAATGACCAGAGTTTGTCCCGCTCGTTAACCCAGCCGCTTAGCAATAGTGATAAAACATTTCCATAAACTTCGTCCTTGTTGAGACTCAAGGCATATTGAAAGAGATTTAGCAAGCATTCAGTAGTATCTGTACCATAAACGTCGGACAATATCTTGATGTCAGCCGAACCATGGTCAGAATGAGCTGCATCGTTTAGCACTCCCACAATACTTAGAATATCTTGAGCTTCAGATTTATTCCAATTGTCAAGAGTTGTCACATTCCATAATGTCCTTACCATGAACTGCCAGACATTAAACCTGTGACGAAATACAACAATATGCTCAGAACCAGGGATATGAATAGCCGCATCTCCTTTTTCAAATTTTATAAGGTAATCCCTGCTTTTTTCATAAGGAGGTAAATTTTCATATGACTCCTTTAAGATCACTTTTGAGGAATCGCTTCCGTCAAACTCAAAGAGCCTTTGGAACTCTTTATCGCCAAAAATAATGGCAAAGGTATCTGAATATTTTATATCATAAGCAGGCAGCTCCCTTTCAAGAGTAGTAACAGGATTCGAGAATTCATCAAGGGTATCTTCAATTAAATTAAGGTACGGCGATATCTTAGCCGGAAACATCATTTTGGCTTTGGCACATTCTTTCTCTCTCGCCACAGAATTAAAGTCTTCAAATGAGCTTGAATATAATGGAGGTAAATCCAAATGTTTCGAATGACCAATATTTTCCACAAGAGATGAAACTATTTTTGAGGACAACTCATGGTCTCTTCCTATGTACCGTTTTATATTTGTTAGTTCATCCACTAATTTTGATTCGGGACATGATAGAACGGAAAAGTTTTCACCTATATCCGGATACTTCTCCTTAATCCTTTGTTGTACCAATATCCATGAGTAATCTATCACAGCACTACGATCAAACACGTTAGTGACGATATCATTTATCTCGAAAAAAAGCTGGGGGTCGAAGTAGCAAGGAAGTCCCATATTAAGATCATTTCCTCCATTCATTAACTGAAATGAAATACAGGAGACGAATGATTTCACTTTGATGTACAATTCTAGATCATTAATCATTTGCTCTAAATCATTAGAAAACTTGAAAGCCTTCATTACATGAAACCACGCTTGAATAACTGACTTTGATGAACCCACCAATGCTATCAATTCACATAGGTTTCTTAAAGATATTACAAGAAACAACACGTTATCGTTGAATATGATCGATTCCATTTGTGAGTCTTTGACATTATGGGAAATATTCTTCATGAGCTTTTCTATCGTCTCAATTCGTTCAACTGTATATTCGAAAATGTCAATTCCATCAAAGGTTATAGTATAAAAGGCTCGATCACTCTCATTTTCACATCTATTCTTAACAGAACTGAGAGAATACACAAATTTAAAGAATATAGAACCAACTGTACGTTTCTCTTGTAATATAGAATCGCAATAGAAAAGTAATCTTTTTTGATCCTCCTTGTATTCAGGAAACCTTTTGCATATTTGGATAATCAAGTTCAACACTTGATTTAAATCCAAATTCAAGATGTTAGCAACCTCCTTTGCATCACTCATCTGACTTTCAGTAACATTTTCTTTGTCAGAAAGTTTTTTGAGATCGTCGCTCAACAAGGAGTTTACCCTAAACGGAGATGGATCTAAAATAACATCTTTCTTTTCCTGGAAAATCTTCTTTATATTGCCTTTGTTCCTAGATGTATCATATATATAGCTATTACTATATGACTCGTAGCAGAGTCTTGTAAATGTCCAATCTTCAACCTTCATTATAGTTGAAAACCATTCACGCTTATTTTTGATTCTGTCTTATAAGTTGTCAGAATGAGTCAATTTTGAAGAAGGCTTTTAATCTCAACCAATAAAGTCATATGATTCAGAATGACGAATATTACTCCATTCATAAATTTAACTAGACAAAGATGATTTCAATCTCGATTCCCGTACGACGTATGGTTGTGTGACTCATTTGCTGCAATTCAAACATTGATTGCTTAGAAGAAACGGTGCATTTATGGCTGTCTTCGGCGATAAAAAACCCACAAGAGAGCAAAAACGTAGTTTACCCGTAATAATATCTCGGGATCCAAAATTTTAAACACCGTAAACATCGACTACCGTTCCAATATCGTACCTGGTTTTGATTTATAAATTTACATTGCTGGGATCAATTTGAAGGTAGTAGTTCATATAGATCAAATCTTTGAGTTTTCATACCTCTTTGTTTTAAAGTTTTATGAATTCATCATCACGAACTCCAGTAACTACTATTTCATTTGCCCTTCAAGCCGTTTAACATTATGGAATTCTGGATTTGCTTTCTAAAAGCGCGGACACACGCATGACTCCCTTTTAGATAAACATCATTAACAAGAAAATCACATCATGAGGCTTTCATTATTGAAGGTAAGGACTCGAAGTCGCTAGAGCTGCCGAGAACAATGGCAGCTGTTTTAGGTAAAGCCACAAAATATTGTTTTGCACCCATGAGGCTGAGTCATAGCGGAGCTCAGCTACCACAAGTCGATTATTTATACACTAACTGAGTATTGTTCCAAGAAATTTTTTGGCCTTCTAATGGCTTTGCATTTGCCGCTTAAACTATGCATCAATTCTAAGAAAATTATATTATATCACGATCATTGAGTTCAAGCGATAATGGATCAAACTTTGAAAACTTAACATAGTGACCGAGAAGCTTTAACCTAGGTCCAATTAGATACAAAAGGGCAGTAATATGTTGTTTCACCGAATTGAAGATACTATTCTCCACGCTTATTTCATCCTCCATGCCAATGAATACCATGGTTACATTAATCTGAGTTGCACGAATTTGAGATGATCAGCAAAAAAAAAACTGCGGAAGTTATTTTCACCTTGTCATGGGTTAATAGGAAGAAGTATTTATAATATTGATCAATAAAAACAGTGGTTGAAACTATTTGGTTTAGTTACAAAATTGGGTACTGTTCTCTACATTATTGATATTTTGATTTGGGCTGTGACATTTTAAATTTTCTAGCTAAAACGATCCATTTAGGGTTTTCCAATCCGACAGAAGATTGCGAAGCTCCTGTTCTGAGAAAGACAAATATAAGGTACTCATGCCTGTAAAACATTTCTAGATTTGTATGGCTCTTCTAAATACTTGATTTCTTCGTCAGTGAATTTGACCAGTAAGGCATTAATCGTATCATCGACTCTTTTTTCCGAACTAATACCGACTATAGGAGATGCTCCCTTATGGATCACCCATGCAGTTGCTATGCTTGCCATAGCGACGTTTTTCTTTTTCGCTAATTCTTCAACTCTGTTGATGATGGTCTTTGCACTTTCATCAAATTCAGATACACCTATATAGGCAAAAATTGCTTTGTTGTCTTCAGACTCACTATATTCAGATTGAACACCCACGGGTCTTGTCAATAATCCACGAGCATTTGGTGACCATGGAATGAGTCCAACTTTCCCAAACTCGGTGCTGTTGCAGAATGGAATCATTTCTCTTTCTTCCTCTCTGTAAAGAAGGTTGTAGTAGTTTTGCATACTAATGAATTTGAACCAACCATTCTTATCTGCAATGTACTGTAGTTCTGCAAACTCTACGGCCTTCATCGATGATGCTCCAATGTACCTCGTGTATCCTTCTTCAACAACGTCGTTCAATGCCTTCATGATTTCCTTCTTTGGTGTGTCACGGTCGAGACGATGGATTTGAAAAACATCAATATAAGTACCTAATCTTTCATTTGACCTCTTAACCGCATCAAAAATGTGCTTCCTTGATAACCCTTTAGCATTTGCAAAATCTAACTCATTCACTTCAGCAAATGGACCGGCACTGGTGTCTTCTTGAACTGGGAAGAAACATTTAGTCAAGATGACCACACGCTCTCGAGGAATACTATATTTCTTGAGAAACTTTCCCAACAAGATTTCTGACAACCCATTGGAATAAACATCAGCAGTGTCAAAAGTTCTGAGTCCATTGTCGTAATTTTTTTTCAATATTTTGAAAATTGTTTCTTCATCTTCAAGAACCCAATCCCACCATTTTTTTGTTCCGTAGGACATGCATCCTACAATAATATTAGAGATTTTAAGACCAGATTCACCTAGGTTTTTGAATTGAACACTCATATTCTGTGACAAATTGACATTTTATTCATTGTGCGCTTCAGAAGGTCTTATATAGAATTGGAACCTTAGCCTTAAGCCTACCAAAATCTCAAATTTGCTATATTGCTAGTGATCCTGGTAAAGCGCAAGTAATTCCGATAAAGTTTTAACGGAGATATCCAATATAGTAGATTTATTGTGCAATTTCAAGCCTCGCTGTCAAACATCTCGGTTACCGGTTTTCAAAACTTCCGGCGATCTCGAGAGTTGTATTGATATATTCGGTTTATGTTTGAAGTACCTTATTGTAATTAGTATATTATGTATACTTAATTTTTCTTATTATGGACTATCCTTGAAGCACCTTAGTAGTATAGGGTCTCTCCAAAGTTGTCGTGTCGCTGACTCGAATAGACTCGTTCCCTTCTTGAAGAGAGACTTAATTAACTTCTCATACTCCGAACTCAGAAAAGAGACGTCAAAATGATAGGTTTCTAAAAGATTTCATGAATGATCTAGAATTAAAAATTAAGTCCTGAACATAAGAGTATCTTTTCTATACTGTCACCAAAAATGCAAGAAATTATTGGAAGCAGGGGGTTTCTTGGGATTCTTTTTACATTTCCGTTAAAACCGAAGACATTCGTCGGCGAAGAACCAGGCTTGACATTATGCAGGGATCAAGCAAGATTTGCAGTTTGACGTATGCCGTGTCCTTTTGACGCGCTGCCAAAAGCTGGTTAAAATGTAGAGTATGATCAATGTGATTCATGTCGTTTCTGAAAATGTGAGTAAACTTCTGGACCCCTGAGCATCTAACGTCAGGTTTAACCTCATAACTGCAAACGAAATTATCAGAGTCTTTCATGAGCCATAAATTCTCATATGTATTATTTCTTTAGATTCGGCTCTCCCAATCTACTGAATCACTTTGTATATTTAAGATTACTTAACAATAGTAGAGCAGCAACATACACCCTCACATAATAACAAAAAAAGAATTTTATGAGAAAGAGCGAACTCGGATGAGAGTAACATTTTTTCATCATCTATTTATCTAGTTCTTAATATCCTTGGATGGCTTTAGGGAGATAAGGCTCCTCTAAAAATTTGATCTCTTCCTCGGTGAAAGTCACCAGTACAGCCTCGATTGTATCATCAACTCTGCTCTCAGAGTTGATGCCTACGATTGGTGATGCCCCTTTGTGAATCACCCATGCAGTTGAGATTGCAGCCATACTAACACCTTTCTTTTTGGCCAACTCTTCTACTCTGTTAATAATAATCTCCTCATCCTTGCTAGTGACTCCTTTAAAGGAAGGATTAGAGGATCTGTTACTTTCACCAGATTGGGATCCTAATGGTCTAGTCAATAGTCCACGTGCATTTGGTGACCATGGAATGAGACCCACCTTGCCAAATTCCGTACTTGTGCAAAATGGATTCATTTCTCTTTCTTCCTCTCTGTAAAGAAGGTTGTAGTAGTTTTGCATACTAATGAATTTGAACCAACCATTCTTATCTGCAATGTACTGTAGTTCTGCAAACTCTACGGCCTTCATCGATGATGCTCCAATGTACCTCGTGTATCCTTCTTCAACAACGTCATTCAATGCCTTCATGATTTCCTTTTTTGGAGTATCATGGTCGAGACGATGAATCTGAAGAACATCAATATAAGTGCCTAATCTTTCAACTGACCCTTTAACGGCATCAAAAATGTGCTTCCTTGATAAGCCTCTTGCATTGGCCCAGTCTTCTTGTTTTAATTGGCCGAATGCTTTGAAGTCTTGGTCTTGTGGATTAATTGGAAAATAGCATTTCGTGAGTATCACGACCCTTTCCCGAGGAATGTTAAATTTCTTTAGGAATTTCCCCAACAATGTCTCTGACAAACCATTGGAGTAAATATCAGCAGTGTCGAATGTTCTGAGTCCGCCATCATAACACTTTTTCAATATTTTAAAGATTTTCTCCTCATCTTCTATAACCCAATTGGACCATTTTTTCGATCCAAACGACATGCATCCTACAATGACGTTTGAGATCTTAAGTCCCGATTCTCCTAATGTTTTATACTCCATTTCTGATTCTTTAGAATTCTATTTATGAGGGAAGGGCACTTAAATACTGTCGAAAGTTAAGAATTCGCTTCACCGCAAAAACAAAGACAGGGGCATATTTCCTTTAAATCCGAAAGTATAGTGGATTTGTAAGCTTGCATTTTCCTCATGTGAGAGCCCACCTCGTCCTACCAGATCGACCTATGAACAGAGGAGTAGCAATCGCAAACCCTCTCGGGGGATGAGATATACCTTGGTTACTGCAAGTAGATTAACGCTGCGGCATTCACTTAGTATATACTTGGTAATCACCGATGGCGATATCAGTGACGGGGAATGTGTCAGAGAGAGTTCTTATGAATAGAGGACCTTCTCACTGCGGAACAGAATTTGAACCAGGTATCTTTTTCTTCTTTATACTACTCTCTGGACCTTCTTACAAGCAAATTTTCTTAAATACAATATGATAATACCACTGCATAATGTACCACTTAATGTCTGGTGATAATCGTTTTTATGATTTAATATTTGTAAACTTCTTCGATAAAGGTCTTCTGCAGTTTACTAAACGTCAACGAATGTAAATTTTTTGACTATTTGGGAAAAAGATAATATTTCTTTTAGAATCTTTTTTGTACAATCTTTTTCCTAAAGAGGCCATTTTTCTTCAAGATTGCTTTGGAACTATGTCATTATAGACTCCCGTTCTCTTTACCATATATTAAGCCGATACATATGGCGAGAGAATTTTGGGCGTTCTATCATTTCTCTACTGGAAAAGATATTAATTTTCAGACACATTTCTGCAAATTATAACGTGTTTTCACCACAAAGTGCATCAAAAATAGGCTTCAGTCGTTGATTGTAGGACAGAAAGGACCAGCAGAATTACCTAAACTCAAGGTCGCTTCTGATGCTTATAACTGGCAATCTCCTTTTATCGTCCCTTTTAAATAGGCTCGGTATGAGGGTCAAATGTTTCTGGAGTTTGTTGACTATATTGCAACATGTGGATTTCTAATGATCTAGATAATTTTATCGTTCCTTGTTTAGATGTCACTTTTTTATACATACCTATTTAGAGCTAGAGGGAAGACCTTACTGCTTCTTGATGGCCGTAAGACCTACTTTTGCATTGGTTTCCAAGAAATCTCTTAAAAATTTGCAATCAGCAGACAAGAAGTCGATGTATGTAGAGGTGTATAAGTCTATGGGAGTAAAAGAAAATTGAGCTCATGCTGAGCCTTTATAGAACCCCAAGGATCTGCATGATAAATGTGCGAACGAGAAGAGTGTATTACTGAGCCTCGAGAGGGTCATAGAATTTCGGAAAGCTTGGTATCGCCGTATATTATTGGATTTTTATTGATGACATACTCGAGCAGGGGCTAAAGCAACACTAAATCCGTTTGGGAACACTGGCGCAGTAAAAAATCTAGGGTCATTAATTTCCAGTTCAGGTTTTTCATATCTGCGTTTACGTTCCGTTCTAGCCATTTAAATAGAGACAGTAGCCCCAAGAGACAGTCTAGTAAATAAAATCAACGACACTTTTCTCTAGAACAAATAAAAGAGTGTCAAACAACTATGGCTGCTGTAATTGGGGTATTGTTCATCGCCCCCATCTACCATTACAAGAAAAAGAAAAAGGATATAAAGTATACCTCTGACAAGAAAGAACCTAAATTAGTATATGAGTCTGATTATAACTAAGTACCTCAATGCATGACTATCTACCTTTATCAACTATATATGTTAGATACTCTAATTTAAAGATTCCTCATGCTCTCTCCCTTCTTTAATGCAAAAATAAAATCTTTACAGGTAATTTTCCAAACTGGAAAGAGACTAACCTAGTTTTCAAACATTTAGTAGGAAATGGTCTTTCTTGATATAAAGATGGGCCCTTGTCCTCTTTAGCTCTAGTGCGCTTGGACTCAAGTCCTTTTCATACAATGCAAGAAAGTTTCCGTGAACGGTATCTCTAGGGTAGCAGGTTCACATCACATCTAACCATAAAAGGCCAGAGATTGGAATCTCATGGTATGAAATCTCTAACCAAAAGACATAAATCGTGATATCTTTTGTTTTCATTGGAAAACCATATATTGTAATTCATTGCATGCAGATAGAACCTAAAGAAATGCAAGATTTTGAGACATGTGAAAGAGCCAAACATCAATTGGACATTCTCCATAATTTTGGACTTTGCCATGATGATATTGCGGAGCGAAACATCCTCTATGGTAAGGATAAGAATGTTAATATTATTGACTTTGAGACTGCTGACTTTGATAGTTACACATATCCAGATGATGGAAGGTTGCAAGACATATTCGATATTAACAGCCCTTGAGTCAAGAAATACTTTCAAATTGAGAATTAGTATGAAGCTACTTGAAGACTTACACAACAAGCTCTAATATAAAACTTAACTGATACCTGAGAGAGTGACAAACGGCTGATTTGATTACCTTTATGGCAATATCCACTATGCATATTTTATGCGGGCGATGGACTCAAAAAGGTTACTATATGCAGATTGTTCCGCCAAATTTTTGCAACTACAGGATACTGCTTCGTTTCATAGTAATGTGGGACATGTTGAAGTCGAAGGATATAAAAATACACAAGATTTACCTAGGAAGTAAATCAAAAATGACCCTATGATGAACAATTTTCAAAACCCAAATTTCTTTGCCGAGCATCTTTTATATCGAGCAATATTGGACAACATCCAGAATGAACTTGAGTCTTATAACTATCACAGTTTCTATCCTGAGTGGAAAGATACAGTGAGCTATCAAATGATAATTCAGAAGATATTTGGAATAAATAACTGGGAACTTAGCCAGGACGTTCGTTCTAATTACCGCGATTTAGCAACTGCAATTAAATGGTGGCGACCAGAACTACTCAAGAAATTATTTAGGCTTATATTATCACTCCCCATGTGTGAATACGAGACAGAGGACACTCAAGATAGTTCTTCAGCGAATAGTACAGGAAGTCCTAACCTTTATAGCCAAAACTTTCCCATTTTTAAATATACAAGGGATTACATGAAGGAAATAAGAAATGATGAAATTACCGATACGGTTAGGAAAGTTATCTCAAACGTAGACGATATGTCTTTGGCAAAGATTCTTCCGGATTTTGCATTTCAACGTTACAGTCTTGTTCTGAGAAAAAGCTTAGAAACAAAGGAAGAAGATCTCTTCTTCTCACGATTGGTTGAGCCCACATGCTTAATCTTGAACGAAGTTTTGAAACTGAAATTGGAGGCCGAAAAGGGACGTCCACAGATCTGGAAGAGGCTGATTGATGGCCGTGATTTATTTTGCCGTTCAGATATAGTTATTACTGATCAAACTCTGGTCTTTTGTGCAATTGAGGTCAAGAGATTTCCTATATTACCCAAGGTTAGAGGAAAGATGCTAGAAAGTATTGGAAATGAGATTTTAGGTCATGATAACATCAAAGCCTTCATGAGACAACTCATATGTCAAATGCTTTACTTCAAAACAGATAGAGGTATCTTGACTGATTCTTATATATGTATATTTGTCGCATTTGACCTCGAAGCTTTCGAGAAGAATGTTTCGAGACTGCAAAAACCGAAGGGGAAGGATCAAGGATCAAGGATAGTTCCCATTAGGTACAAAGTCTGAGACTGTCATTCATCTACATCTACGTTAAGAGAAACTTTATTGTTTTTCATATATGGGAGTGTAACGGAAGGTTCAAATACAGAGTCAGCAAAGGAAAGGGTCTCGAGGTTGGAAAAACATCTTATAGAATCTAGAACAGATTTGATAGAGAATATTGTCCCTCAAGATAATGACTTGGAGGATGAAATTGTTAGTCGTCCTAGCACTGGTTACAACAGCATGAGAGATACAAGCACTAGAGATATCAGCACTGCGAACACAACTATGTCCTCAATTCTTCCAACTATTGTTGAAACTGAAGAAGGTTCCCTGGAAGCTTGGATTGTTTTGTCAGGTACCAACTACGACAATCGTATTCAAAGTGGAGATATTTATAACACTCAGTTGATAAAACTTGATGCTAAATACTTTGAGAAGTTTCTTTTGGAATCGAACCTCAATGAAGTAGTTGCCAAGGTATACGATCCGGTGCTTTCAATGAAATATCATGGGCGTTATTGTCAATATTCATTGAAAGAAAGAGAAAAATTATGTGAGGACTGGTACCGTACCGAGAGAAAAATCAACGAGATTATGCTTAGTGAACCTGAGTTCAACAGTTGCTATGTCCAGCAAAAAGCTGGCAGTGTCACAATTAAACAAGAAAATGTGCTCGTCGCCAAGGGGAAGTTTAACTTATTCAAATATTTAGAAAGAGTCCCATTGCCAAAAGACTGGGAAACTTACAACAAGGCCAGGAAACAGTTAGATTTGATACATAAGAAAAGAATCTCCCACCATGACTTAAAGGAAAGCAATATAATTTACACAAAGGATGGAAGAGTCTACATTATTGATTTTGCAATTGCTACGTTGGAAGAAGATTTTGACGAGGAACAAGATGATGATGTGTTTGAGGGGCGGAAAAGGGCCGATATCGACGACCTAGAATTGACATTTTATAACTTGTTTTATAGAAATTAGGGAGATAAAGCAGTGGCATTCTGTTACAGGTTACACTTATAATCTTTTTAACATCTCATCACTCTGACAGCTAAGGATCACTAATATACATCTCATAACCAAAAATTACCTTTATACATTCGTTGTCATGAACCAAAGTCTGCTTTTAAAATTTCTATGAAATTCTGCAAAAAGTTTGAGCTCAAGTTTCCTCTCCAGAGAAGGAAACGGCTATAACAAATATACTCCGGCCGCAACATTTAGCTTTTCACCAAATACAGGCTACACATACAAGCTGCACAAATCTCTCGCCATGGATGGTTATATTATCTATTGGAACCAACATATTGTCACGAGTGGTATATCAAGTGTAAGAAGGTTATTTTGATATCTAAAAGTACCATACCATTTGAATTCTTCATTGATTATATAGGTGTGTAAGCCTGCATACACTGCTCATTGCCTTCTGCTATTCTACGATTTGCACCCACGAAGTCTACATGATAGGAAGACAAAAACTAGAATTATCAACATTTGCCCACTAATGTGAATGTAAAATTCTTAAAACCTCTTCCCGCTTCAATACCCTTGAGCAGAATATTTTTGGCTATGACAAAGATCAAGCAATCAAAATTCGCCAAGGCTATCATGGGCAAAGAGCCCATTAAACACATTACCTTTAAAAATTTTGTGAGATATAGTCGTGATACTTTGAATGATTCACAAAAAGTTGCCGTCCAGTCCGTGCTCAATAATGCATTGTTTTAAAAGGTCCTGTCGGTACAGGTAAGACATCGACGATTTATGAGATCATCCTACATTATTGGATAATTTGAATACTTATCCTCTATTAGTGGTTGCTGCATCAAACATTGCAGTAGATAACATCGCAGAAAAGTTAAAGGAAAAGCACGAAAGGTCAATTATCCGTATTGTGTCTAATGAAAAGGAGTAAGGGTATAATAGAGAACATCCCTTGGCTTCAATATGTTTACACCACAAAGTATACGATGCCTTACCCCTCTCCATGAAACAAGTTGTTGATGACTTGAAGTTCCATGGAGGAAGAAATACAAGTCAAAATCAGTACAAAAAGTTATTGGCAACTCAAATCCCATTAGCTAATACTTTTATAGCACAGGCAAGAGTGATTTTCTCAACTACCGTTGTTGCTAAAGATAATCAGTTGAAGTCTGTCGTCAAGATGCCGGTTGTGATTATGGATGAAGCAACTCAATCCACTGAACCTACCACATTAATACCAATGTCTATGACTGGAGTAGATAAGTTTGTGCTTGTAGGAGACCAAAAGCAATTGAGTAGTCTTACTCAGGTTCCACAATTATCGTTATCGTTTTTTGAACATGTTCTCTTGAACGGATCTTATAAGCAACCGCACATGTTGGATACACAATATAGAATGCATCTAGCTATTAGCGAATTTCCCCGGGCAAGGTTTTATGACTGTTTATTGAAAGATGGATCGAAGACAAAGACAGATATTTTGAAGGAATTAAAAATCCAGTGTACTTCTGGGATACGGCTGGAGAGTTGAAAGAATTGCGAGTTAAAGTGTCTTTCAGGGAAGATAAAGGTTCCACTTATATCAATAAAGGCGAAATAGGTCTCGTTATAACCGTCTTAACGGATCTCATATATAATAAAAAGGTCACCAAAACTGATATTGGCGTTGTTACACCATATCGTGGACAGAGGGATGAAATTTCTGCTCAATTAGCTCGAAATTATCTCATTAATCCAGAAAAGGAAGAAATACAAGAAGATTCAGATAGGTATGACGTGAACTCTGCCCCAAAGTCAGGGATGGTACAAATTGTGTCAGGTATCATGGTGGCATCCATTGATGCTTTCCAAGGTCGTGAAAAGGATTTTGTTGTCATGTCATGTGTCAGATCCAATGAATTAATAAGGTTGGGTTCCTTTCGGATCAAAGAAGACTCAATGTTGCATTGACAAGAATTAGATATGGTCTAGTGTTGATTGGTGATGTTGCCTGTTGGCTGAAGAAGTCCATTGTGGAAGCAGTATATCGACTTTGCTAGAGAAAAAGGGTCTCTTTCGAGTTTTGAAGTGTTTGACTACTGAATTTTTACTTACTGTATTATATTAAATAATTTTCTAATATATAGTTTATCTTAAGCAAGCTTTTTGTTAATATTTCTCAAGGCTCTTACTGTTTTTTTGGGTGCGTTTTCAACACTCAAAAACAAAAGCCTCATTGACTCTTTTTACATAAAATTGTCCATGGCTAAAAAGGTCTCTAGATCTAAGGGAAATAAGACTGGCGATCCTAGCGCTAAGTCAGAGGGCACTAGACGTACCAAAGAATCTACAGGGCCCAAGAAAACTCGGAAACCTCGCAATTACCCAAAGAAAACCAGAGAGAGTATCTTCAATGAATCCCCAGTTTATGATTTATTGAAAATCTTTGAGAGGGCCCCAGACCAGTGGGCTGCAAGATATGTCGTGGTTTTGACGGCTATAATATTACGTAGCTGTGTGGGATTGGGGTCTTACCTGGGAGAAGGGCAGGACCCTATCAATGGTGACTTTGAAGCTCAAAGACATTGGATGGAGATAACATTACATTTGCCAGCGTCAGAATGGTATTTCTTTGATCTACAATACTGGGGGCTCGACTATCCTCCCCTCACCGCGTTCCATTCTTTTTTACTTGGTAAAATTGGCTCCTTTTTTAACAGTTCTTGGTTTGCGTTAAATCTGTCGAGAAGGTTCGAATCAGCTGGGTTGAAAACATTCATGAGGCTGACGAGCCTTTTGAGTGAACTCCTCATTTACATTCCTGCCTTATTGAGGATTGTATCAATTATTGGTAAAAGATTGAACATCTCTAGGATAGACCAAATCATTTACTCGGCAATCTTGTTTTATCTCCCGTCATTAGTGTTGATTGATCATGGCCACTTCCAGTATAACTCGGTAATGTTAGGACTCTTCATTCTCTCTTTAGAGGAGCTCATCAAGGACAATTTAATTCTTGCTTCGATTTGGTTTGTCTTGTCGATTAATTTCAAACAAATGGCGCTCTATTATGCGCCATTTATCTTCTTTTATATATTGTCGAGCTTATTCCCAGCATCTTCCAATTCATTAGCGGATCTGATTAGAAGGTTTAACTTTACCAAACTCTTTTTGGTGAGTGTCACGGTAATTGTCACTAATTTCATCTTGTTATTACCCTTTTTGATTCCCGAGCACCCTAGAGATGGTGGGTTCAACGTCCTTAAGCAAATTTTGATTAGGGTGTTCCCCTTCCAAAGGGGCCTCTTTGAAGATAAAGTCAGCAACTTCTGGTGTGTGTCAAATCTTTTCATAAAGTACAGAGAGATCTTTAGTTTGGACCAACTCACAAAGCTTTCATTGGTAGTGACGTTGATCTCTCTTTTGCCTGCCTCTTTGATGATATTCTTCAAAAAGGTATTTAGGCGTGACTTTGATTCTAGGAAAAATATTTTGACATTAATCTACGGATTCGCCGCCACTTCATGGAGCTTCTTTTTGTTTTCCTTTCAAGTCCATGAGAAATCGGTGTTGGTGCCCTTAGTGCCAAGCTCCCTTCTATATTTGTTGAATGACAAGCATGATGTGACCATAATTCAATGGATAAGTAATGTCGCCACTTTCAGCATGTATCCATTGCTCAAGAAGGATAACTTGTCCTTGCAATATTTCACATGTATTTTCACGGTAAATTGGCTCATTGGTGGGTTTGTCTGCGGTAAGGGGAACCTACTTATTCCTCAACATTTCCTATGGAAATCCATAACGATTTTATCTTATATATCAATGTTTGTATATCATGTGGTTGATATTTCATTACCGCCTCCACAAGCTTATCCTGACTTGTGGGTCATCTTGAATAGTTTTATCTCATTTGGTTGTTTCGGTCTATTCTGGCTATGGTTACTAACTAGGATATATAAAATTTAATCAGCATCTAGGTAAAATAGCATCATTCTTTAGGATCCTATCCACTGTGAATAGACCCCATTCGGTTTCCCAAGTGTTTTCCTCTTCATAGAACACTTTTTTCCAAGGTTCATCGAATGCTTCAAAATAGTACCAACCATATTTGTTTTCATTAGCTTTACAAACAAACGTCTCAATGAATTCCTGAAAGTTATCATAATTGGCTACCGAAGACATGTACTTGCCTCCTTTCGATGGCCATCCAACCTCGGTTATTAATAGTTGCTTATTGAATTTATTCATCTGTTCTAGTTGATATTTCATGAAATTAACGGTCCAATCACTGGCTTTTCCCACGGGCTCTCCGCTGAAAAATGGATGAACATTTGCACCTAAAATATCCAATTCTGCAAAGAGATCAGCATTCAACAATGATCCTATCTCTGAGGTCCCTACTGGAATATCGTCATAGCCAATTTCCCGCAAGAATGCTTTTGTTAATTTCACATGGTCAATGAGTTGTTGAGTAGTGAGCTCTTGGCGGAAGAGCACTTCATTCCCAATGAAAATGTTTTCAAAGAGATCTTTAGGGTATTTTAGAAGCACCTCACGCATGGCAGTTAATTGTCGATAATTTGTTTGTTCGTTGTCACTGATCCAAACCCCCATGGCCAATGTCATATTGAGTCCCAATTCTTGGATTGCACTCAAAATGTAGTCTGATTGGTTACATTGCATACCATAGTTACGGACTCTTTTGGTGACAGTAGATAACGCAGCGATGTCTAAAATAACATCTCTCTTCTGTAACCCACATTCAGGTTTCATGGCTGCCCTTGGAGAATATGCTACGCCATACAAGAGATCGCCATTATACTTTTTACCACGATGCATTAAAGAGGTAACTTCTGGATCATTTTTATACTTAGAATTTAAGCCGTCTATATTATTTGCTCCCTTTGACAAGAGGGAATTTCGCTCTGGTGGTGGAGGAGTTTTATTTAGTTCCCTCATTCCACTATTGATCCCAAATGTATTCGACAATTCTTCTAAAAGGCTCATTTGGTCACCTTCACTTTGTTTACTGAAGTAGCTGAAAAATGTGGATTTGGTTCCTCTTGCCAAAATAACCACAGGTGGAATGAAAGCTGCTAGCATAAATAAAATAAGTAAAAGAATACCAAAATAAAATAGCTTATTTTTGTTTCTGTCTCTCCATTTTTTTAATGGCTCCTTTACCTTCAAGTCCAAAAGCTCAGAGGTTCTTGAGTTTCCATTACTTGGGAATATATCTGACTTCGATCTCCAACTATTCAAATTTGAGCTACCCTTTAGCTGTTCGAGGGACTTGAGACTTATGTCTTTCGAAGAATTGAATGAATATTCGCAATCCTTTAACGTGTAGTCTAGCTGGGAATTCTCATGCTTCATTACTTGAGAGCTATCTCTCCTTCCATCATCGGGATCAGAGAAGAATCCCGAGCTCAATGTACCCGATACTGGATACTTTGAGCTTTGGAAAGCCTCTAAATCAAAGGAAAAGTCCAGAAAAGCTGGGTCTTGCTTAATAAACTGTAAATTTCTGACAAAGGTAGCGTTAGGAGAAGTCTTCCCTTCTTGCTTCTTCAGATCTGTATCAGCTACTTGTCCTTCGGGATACTTCAAATCTTTTTTGAAAAAAGAGCTAATTCTTCCGAGCAATGGGGTGGTTAAAGACTTTGACCTCGGCAACTTTAATGTCTTTAAGCCTTCCAGTTTTGCACCCATGTCTCTGTCAGAACTTACCGTATAGGCTCTCCTTACTACTTTGTGAGGGCGCTCAACATCAGATTTTTCATGACTTTCGGTCATGGTAAAAAGGAAGAGGTCAAAAGTTATCAATGCCAGTAGAGTCTGACTTTTCGCTAGGCGTTTACCCTGAATGCTGCAGCACTTTTGGAACCTTTTGGGCCACAATGCTGTGTGCAGGCAAAGTCAAAACATGACCTTTAACCCCAACTTGCTACAATTCTTCCAATATGATTTATCTACAGTATGATATTGACTATTTCATTATTTAAATGCATAAAAACCTCGGCGTACCCTCATGTATGTATTTCGGAGCTCACCAAAGAGTGAAAACCGACTTTTTTAACGAAAATTTTAAGTGAATCAACACTTACATGCACCTATACATGCCGTTCCGCAGAACACAGCAACGGTGTTGAGACATCCTTCTTCGTTTGATGGACAACAAGCATCACAAAGTCCAAAACAGGAGAAAAAGTCGACACAAAACTCGGTACATTCGTTACGTTCCCTATGGTACCCTGATCCTGCTTCACTGATAGTCTGGAAAGTGGACAAGTCATCATGATGATCTCTGGAGTATCTATTTTGATCTGGAACGGCCAACGACATATCATCAAGACGATCTGGTTCACTAGTTATTGGTTGAGGAGTTTCGCTTCCTGAGCTATTTGTTCTAGGGCTGCTTTTTTCCTTTTCACTATTGTATCTTTCGGAGTCTGAGCTATTACTTCTCAGCGTGTGATTTTCTCCGTTAAAGACATTCTTGGAACCAGACATGATTCGGTGTATATGTTATGTTTTCAAATGGGTATGTATGTTTTCAGATGCTAGGATCAAGCTGACTGTACTAGTTGCTTTTGTGAAGGTTAAGACAAATTTTCAAACCACAAATCGTTATTCTTTCTCTCATATAACTAGCGCCTTCCTACTGAGAAAAGCTTATCTTTAGTTATAGCAATGTGGGTTCTGAGCGGTTATAAAGCGAGATCTATAGTCAAAGGAAGGAGAAAAAAGACGGAAAAAAAAAAAAAAAGGAAGGGGGAATGCGCATGTACGAAACACGTCTATATTTATAATCTAGATCAATAATACGATTTGCGTAACGAGATCAAAGGTGTTAGAGGCACAGACGATGCCAGATGTACATCAGAATAGAGTAGATCGTGTAATTAGTGTCTAGATAGCCTCAAGTTCGAGAAGAAGTCTTTGCAAGATCGCCCCCACCGACACGCTTTCGCATAACATCAAATCGGAATTCAAAACATTGTGACTTCCAGTATTATAGTGTGATGTGTACGACAAGGGTTCCAACTTTAGAGAAGGGAGGCAACGTCAAGTTAGAAAATCGAGATCAAACTATCAATTTACAGAAAGTGGAAGTGCTATCACTTTGGTATCCAAGTTATGATAGGTCAGTGTTAAAGGAGCTTTTGGCACAATGTCAAGGCTCATTAGATGGAGTAAGAATCTTGATTGACGGTCCTAATAGCGTGTTGGATGAAGGGAAAAGGAAAAGAGGAGTATTGTACCAATCAGCAATTTCAGCACCGGCAAAGAAAGTGAAACCAAATGAAGTATCTGATAAGCGCTCCAAAGTGATAAGGCTCCATACAGAAGAACAAGTACGACAATATTTGCATCCGTATGTCTCTCTTCATAAAAGTTTTCTCTCCAAGGAGCAAAGTGAATCTATTTTACTGTATTTAATGGGACTAAGGCATCGAATCACTCCCAAGACGTTCTATATTGCTGATAACTTTTGTACGTCGCATCATGGGTCTTCACTTTTAGCTCCTCAGGATGATGTTGTATCAGATATGATTCAAAATATCGTGTATAATGGTAAGACCCCAAAAGTGCTTGCCAATTATAATACAGCAATGGCCGAAGCAGAGAAAAAATTTGAGCATCTAATAAACGACAACATCAGAAAAGAGATTGATCCTCTTCCATTCCAGAGTACCGAAGAATGGAAGTCCAGTTTCTGTGTGGTGAACTATTTCGAGAACTGCAAAAATCATTTGGATTTCCATTCGGATAGACTCTCTCATGTTGGGCCTCATAATTTTATTGCGTCATTATCTCTTGGTGCTACCAGAGAATTCCGAGTCAAGGAGCTTTCTGGAAACAAGATGACGTATTCTATAGTTCTACCTCACAATTGTGCTGTGATTATGCAACCAGGATGTCAAGAAGAGTTCAAGCATGGAGTCAATGCTCTTCGAGTGCCCATGCAGCAGCATCCCATTTCTGGTAACGCGAGATTCAACTTGACCTTCAGAAATTATCGGTTAAGTTTTTTGAAAAACTTACCCACTTGCAAGTGCAACATTACGATGACCTTGCGGCGGGCGTTTAAGAAGTCAGACATCAGAGGGAAGTATTTCTGGACGTGTGAGAACAAATATAGAAACATGGACTGTGGTACGTTTTATTGGGCAGATTTCAATAATGTCGAGGGCCATTTTGTCGCCAAGACTGACGATGATGTATCACTGTGGGTGCCAAACAATGATTAATAGTTTATGCATATTTAACGATTTAATGTAAGATCAATTAAATTATATATCCTCATTATTTGTGGGTTGGTAACCCCACTATTTTCGCGTATCATGACAGCGTAATAATGCTCAAGTTGATGATTTAAGCAATGCTGGAGTCCAGATACATAGAGCTCTCCGATTTGGGGCCGGAGAATGCCGGAAAGCTAACGGTCCATCAACTTAGGCTTGTACTTTTACGATTGGCGGTGATTAGTGATGAGTATCGTGAAACGTCACCGGTGGACATCGAGATTCCCGCGTACGCCAGATTCATGATAAACCATATTATAGAATTAAAAGTAGAGGATGCGTTGAGGATTCTTCGTTTGGCGTTAGTGGAACATAGAGAGGACATCAACTTCCCCAGAGATGATTTCAGACTAATCGAGCAATTGTTAGCGAGAATACCTCCAGATTATAATTTGGACGCACCAGTAGAGCAAGAAAAGGGCGATGAAGACATCTTTCCAATTAATAAGCATAAGTCATATCTAAGAATCACCGACTGGAACCTACAAGTGAGACTTGAAGCAGCATTGATAGCATTCCATTCACCTTATCCTGAAGTGAGAGCAGTGACAGAACCGTTTGATGATCCTCAGATCCCAGCAGAGACGCTCAGAGTTTATGCCATTGGCCTTTTCTGGGTGTTTGTTGGATCAATAGTCAATAAGTTTTTTGTACATCGCATGCCATCGGTGTCTTTAAATTCATACACGGTACAAATACTATTGCTACCATGCGGTAAATTATGGGAACGTTACGTACCAAATAAAACTATAAGATTTTTAGGAACTGACTTCGATCTCAATCCTGGGCCCTGGACTCATAAGGAGATGATGCTTTGCACTATAATGTACCTGTGCTCTGCAGGGCTTCCATATCTGATATACAACATAATTGTCATGAAGCTAGATAAGTTTTATGGATTGAAATGGGTAAACTGGATTTACCAGTTCTTTTTAACGCTATCGACGGAATTTTTGGGGTTTGGGTTTTCGATTTTAATGAAAAAAGTGTGTATCTACCCCAGCAAATCACTTTGGCCAACAATTTTACCCATAATCTCTTTAAACAGGGCCTTAATGCTTGAAGAAACTAACAATGTTGTCAATGGATGGAAAATCTCAAAATTCAACTTCTTTTTCATGGTTCTTGTAATAAGTTTCTTTTACAATTGGATTCCATCATTTTTCTTTACCGCCCTTTCTAATTTTAACTGGCCCACTTGGTTCAATTCGAAGCTGGTACATCTCTCGAATGTAACCGGATTTAACCAAGGGTTGGGACTAAACCCATGGTCGAGTTTCGATTGGAATATCATTGATTCAGCAGGATGTCTCACTGTTCCTTTTTACACGTATGCCAGTCGGTATCTTGGATCATTTTTAGGGTTCATTGTCATATTAATTGTTTATTACACCAATAATAATTGGAGTGGGTATCTTCCCATAAATTCGAATCAGTTATTCAACAATAAAGGAGAAGTTTACAATATCAGACATATCTTGAACGATAAGCATGGCTTTGACGATGCTAAATATAGAGAAGTGGGACCCCCATATTTCACTGCAGCCAATTTGGTGTTGTATGGGGCAAACTTTTGTCTTTATCCTTTTGCCATTTTGTACCAGTTTGTCACCGAATGGAACTCGATGAAATTAAGTTTTATCAATGTCTACATGACAATTAAAGAAGCGTTCAGTCGTAATGGTAACGTCGATATCTTTGGCCGCTACAAAGACGACCCCCATTGCAGAATGATGGCTAAATATGACGAAGTTCCTGATCTTTGGTTTGTAAGTATTTTGATTACCAGTACCATCTTGGCCTTGATCTGTGTGACGTTCTACCCTAGCGAAACACCAGTGTGGGGGATTTTTTTCACTATTGCCATTAATTTTGTATTTTTGATCCCCCTCACTGCAATTGCCTCTGTTACAGGATTCACATTTGGATTGAATGTCCTTGTGGAGTTGATAGTAGGATATGCTATCCCCAATTCAGGGCTTGCGTTAATCACACTAAAGAGTTATGGGTATAACATTGACTCACAAGCCAGTAACTATATCACCGATCAAAAGTTGGGCCATTACACCAAACTCCCTCCGAAATCTATTTTCAGAGTACAGATATTATCGACGTTTGTTAGTGTGGTATTGGCGTTGTTGATTGCTAATTGGCAAATCAGTAACATCCCAGATCTCTGTGAAAGACACCAGAAAAATAAACTCAGTTGTCCTGGAGCAAACACCTATTTTTATTCGAGTGTTCAATACGGGGAGATAGGCCCCGCTAAGGTATTCTCGGGTATTTACCCGGTACTCAAATGGTGTTTCTTACTTGGGGTTATTCTAGTGATTCCCTGTGTATGGTTCAAGTACTATGGACCGAGGAGAGTCGCTAGGTATTTCCATCCTACAATTATTATAGGAGGGTTTCTAGACTTTGCTCCTTTCAATTTACTGTACTTCACCGTGGGACTTTATTTTTCCTATTTCTTCATGTCATACATCAAAAATAATTACTTAGCATGGTGGGAGAAGTACAACTACATATTGACAAGCGCCTTGTCAGCAGGGGTCGCATTTAGTACGTTAGCGATTTTCTTCACAGTGGGGGGACTGGGAGAATGGGAGCCAAATTGGTGGGGAAACCATATCAGTTCTCAAGGTGTTGAGGCAGGCTCTGGTAGACAAACGTGGTTGAATGTTGCCGATGCACCTGATGGCTACATAGGTTTACGCAAAGGTCACTTTCCGTAACTGAAACAACATAGACAAATCTAGACACAATTCCTTGTAGCGTAAATTATTCAATTAACATTTGCCATCGGATGTTAAATTTAAAATCATGCGGTGTTTTTCGCCACCACTTGACACCTGCATTCATGGCCACTTATTCATCTTCTTAAAACACACTGGTATTTTTCGCCACCAGTTACCAGTTCCGCAGCTTGACACCTACATTCACAGCCAATTCTTTCTTGAACATACATTTCATTTTCGCCACCAGTTTCACACCGTGACACCTACATTTACGGTCTATTACCTTATTAATTGTAGCACTACATATCGTAAGTCCTTGAGCACCAAAGCACCCAATAGATAGATGATTTGCTTACCCGTCTGTGTTTCGTATGCAATAGTAGTGTTTTCTGAGTGACGTGTTCTAGTGACATGACCCAGTAACATGTCCTAGTGACATGTCCTAGTGACATGACCTGGTAACGTGTCCTAGTGAAGATTCTTAGTAATGTGTTTTAGATTGTAGTGCGGTTTTAGCGCAGTTTAAGCAATGAGGCTTGAGTGATACATTTTTGCCGTCGTACTACGTTAGCTCCGAGCCACGTAATGCACCAATTTGGGAAGGGACTACGAGAATAAATCTTTGAGGTGCGTATAGTGAACAAGATCGTTGCGAAAGTCCCTCAATGATTCATTCTTACATGTTGGTAGCTGGCTACCTTCAAAATGATCATTTACAATCTAAAATTGACAATTAGTGACTCAAATTGACATGCCTAAAATGGATGTATCTCCGAGAGAACAAGAGAAAAAGTTCGCACCGAGAGATCATTATTACCCATAATCCTTTCCTATTCCGTAAGCTTACGCGAATGATGCAGGTGTATATACTTTTGCGGAGATCTCGGGGGCCCTGATACGGCTATTGCCACCAAGGTAAAGATCTACGTTATAGAAGTTGGTGCATACGTATCCTTATGACTCAGATCCAAGCCGTGTTATCGATCAGCATACTCCCAAGATGGAAGGCGCTAAACAATTTTGATGCACGTAGCTTCTTCGTAATAGATAGACTCTAGCTCCGATAATAAGTTCCCCATTATATAAGGACGCCATTGGAACTCAATTGAAGTTCAGAATTCCAAGATATCAAGAACAAAGTTCAATATGTTATTTAAAGTACAATTCCAAGTCTTAGTCTCAGCATTCTTGGCTGCAAATGCAGTGCGAGCATTGCCCATAGAGGCTGAAGCTAAAAATTCAACTGCTATTGAAAAGATGGTGGAACCTCCTGTACCTTTTGTTGGTAATGGAAATGGTAATCATCATACTACTGTGAAGGAAAGAGATTATGCCCAGGTTACTTCTGATGTCAAGCATCATAAAAAATCTAAGACAGAAAAGCACACAACTCATGCCAAGGTTACTGATCATGCAAAGCATCATAAATCAAAACCGGTGCCTACAAAACCAAAATCCATCGAGGGAAGATTAGTATATCCTCTTGAACACCATGCTGGTAATGACCATCCCAATGCTGAGAACAAGATTGTTCAACCTGCTGTACCTTTTGTTGGTGATTATAGTAAACATCATACGTCGTCATCTATCCAGGAAAAAAAGGTTTACCCTTCTAAAAATAAAGGTGATAGTGGAAATCGTATTATCAATACCCGTACACATAGCGGCGACTCGACATATTTGGCCCAAGCTACAAGCTTGTCTGCACATAAACACGACAGGCTGTCAGTATCTTCTACTGGTGGTGGTTCTAGAGTCGTTCCATACGGTGTGCTAGCACCAGCTGTGTTGGCTTTGTTGGCATTATAGATTTCTTTGCATGTTTTTTGTCGATGATTTAAGTTTTGTTAGAATTAATTAAATTGTCAAATTTGGATAAGATTGTGTCTAAAATTTTTTTTAAGAAATAGAAGTTATGTTATATATTCATCATTACGGGTTGTTTCCCAATACACAAATTTTACTTATTTTCCACTGTAAAATATATTTATATATTTTTTTTGTATTTTTTATTTAATTATGTTTAATTTAATTAATAGTATAAATATTATCTTAGCTATAGGCCTATTAACACCAGAACAAAGTATGTTATGTTTAATAATATTATTTGTAAGTACAGCAATATGTTTATATTTGAAATTCTATTTAAAGAAGGATATTCACCTAATTTGCAGCAATTCTCGAGGGTGCCTGCCTGCATGCAGACGGGGCAACCATGAGTCAACTATTCAATGTCTCCTTCTGTCCGAAAGTGCGCTGATGTCGTTGAAATATAAATTTTCAATAAAATTTAATAACCAGTGAAGGATTAGACCTTATGATGATGAAAAATCGCTTAGGTGCTCTGAGCATCTTTAGGAATCAAATAAGGACAAAGTTGTCGTCAAGTTCGACTTCTGCGTTGGCATACAAGACTCTTCATCGTAATCAAAAGAGACCTCCATTACCTACGTTAGATACTCCTAATTGGTCAGCCGATGCGGCAGTTTCATCTATTTTATATGAAACCCCGGTACAATCTAAAGCTCCAAGAAAGCAGCATGTTTTAAATTGTTTGGTCCAAAATGAGCCTGGTGTTTTAAGTTCAGTTTCTGGTACCTTGGCCGCCAGAGGATTCAATATTGATTCCTTAGTTGTTTGTAATACTGAAGTCAAAGATTTATCACGTATGACCATTGTCTTGGCCGGTCAAGATGCTGTGATAGAGCAAGCAAGAAGACAGATTGAAGACTTGGTACCAATTTATGCCGTGTTGGATTACTCTAATGCAGAAATCATCAAGAGAGAACTTTTATTGGCAAGAGTATCTCTTTTAGGCCCGGAATATTTCCAAGAACTCATTGCTGCTCACAAATTACATACTAGTAGTGGTGCTTCGATTCCAGACTTGGAGGCCACAGAATCTCCATTCCACCCTAATAATATGGCCCCATCTGAAGCCTTGAGACAAAAACATAAGCATTTGGACCATATTTCAACCATAACAGAAAAGTTTGGGGGAAAAATCGTTGACATCTCGGACAGAAATGTCATCATTGAATTGTCCGCAAAGCCATCTAGAGTGTCATCATATATTCATTTGTTGCAACCATTTGGTATCTTGGAAATCGCGAGATCAGGTATGATGGCTTTACCAAGAACCCCCTTGGACAACGCTTCCGATGCCGACGAAGCTATCGATGCATCCGATATAGTCGACGCTTCTCAGTTACCACCAGGTTGAAAATGTCGCCATCGATGCACTCTCATATATATCTATATAGTAATTGCACATGCTTTTAAAGATTCTTAACTACCTGTAGTGGCTGGGGAACGGCCTTAATTTTTCCCTCTGATGTTTAACAGATAAGGCAAATATACAGGTGCTAGATAAGCAATTAAGGCAATTAAGGCAACAATAACAACGTCTACAGCAGACACGGCCATTGCATTTTTCTAACGGCTTTTCATGCTTCCTATTTTTCTTCCTGTATTCGGCAACAAAAAATCGGAGGAAAATCCGATGTCGCAATATGAAAACGGTTGCGATAAATCATCCACCATTTCAACATCACCGTTAACTCAACTAACTTAATCAAAATGAGAGACGGAGAGAACGATTGGAGAAACTGTGATTATGAAATTAAAGAGCAAGATCGCTTTTTACCTATTGCCAATGGTAAGTAGTTACATGTGTGACTAAAATGAAGTAAACTAACAATCGCAGTCGCAAGAGTGATGAAAGGTGCATTACCAGAGAGGGCAAAACTATCCAAGGAGTCCAAAGTAACGGTTCAAGAGTGTGTTTCTGAGTTCATCTCTTTTATCACCAGCCAGGCTGCTGAAAAATGCAACTTGGAGAAACGTAAGACAATCAACGGAGAAGATGTGTTATGGTCAATGTACACACTAGGATTCGAAACTTATGCCGAGATGCTCAAGATATACTTGGTGAAATATAGACATGTAAGTATACTCAAAGGTATTTTCCATTTAAACCCACTAACATCACCAGTATGAACAAATAGAGGCCCAGAAGAAGGTCCCGAAAAAAGGCACGAGACCATCGGTGAAGTCAGAACAATACTACGATTCTGAAATAAGTGGCTCGGAAGAATTCACCCCTTCAGAAGGAAGTTTTGTGGGTTCTCCCGTACCACAAGATCTTTTGAATGTCGCTGAATCAAATAATTCAGACATGAAACTCCAGTATCAAATTTCGGGTCAACAAAAAATGAGGGAGACTTCTATCAGTAGCTTCATAGATATCCCTTGACAAGGGGATTTTCAATTCTTCTTTCGATGACTAATCTAGAGATTTGGTCTTCATAACTCTCCATGAGTTCACTAACGGTTTATAATTCTATAATTTTATGATAGGGTGTTCCAGTAAGAAATTACCCTTTTTCGATGTATAAGGGACTCAGTCTTACAATGTAAACGCATTTCTTTACGCTACCACAAGATTTGCCTGATTCAATTTAGATTACTTCTGATTTAATTCTTGACTTGGGGCTTTGCATTTGTTTGCATCACTATGTGGCTTTAGATTTTTCAGTAGGAGTGACGCTTTGCAGCACGCGTCAGTTTCATGATTATTCGCGTGGATAGCTCGAATGGCAGAGCTAGTTTCTAAGATCTAAACGATGATGTTAAGCAATGACAGGCCAGGTTATTATCGCGTTTTATCACGCTTGACAGGTGATGACATTTAATTTAACCTAGCTGCCATTGTTAATGGCTCGTTAATCTGTTTTATAACGTTCCAGATCAGAATATATCTATAATAGGTAAGAGCGTAGATAGTGAGACATTTGGTTCGTACACATGAATTTATAAAAAAGTGATCGGAGGGATTTTCCAGCTCGAATATGAATCAGATTATTAGCATTCTTCCAGGGTAACCATGATTAAATCTTTAAGGAGGAACAAAAGGCAATCGAGTTCGTCTGATAATTCGAAGAACTCTATATCAAAGATAGGACCTGCCCGTTCGAATAGTGCCCGCGACTTGGACGCTGTGTTACACTCACCCAAGAAAGTGATCAAGGCATTATATGACTATCAACCTCAGGGCCCTGGAGAATTAAAATTCGAGAAAGGTGACTTCTTCCATATATTGAACACAGATGGAGAGGCCATGGAAGAGTCCACGGGGTGGTTTGAAGCGACTAATCCCATGACAAATGCAAAGGGGATGGTGCCTGTCAGTTACTTTGAAGTATTCAAGAGATCAAGACCAACAGTTAATCAAGATGAAAAAACTTCCCCCCTGCTGCAAAGAAACTCCAATCAGACACTTTATGCTGTGACTCTATATGCATTTAGGGCCGAAAGAGATGATGAACTTGATGTGTTACCTGGTGAAAATTTAATCATTTGTGCCCATCATAATTATGAATGGTTCATAGCTAAACCAATTAATAGATTAGGAGGACCAGGGCTAGTTCCTGTATCGTATGTCAAGATTATAGATATGATGAATCCTTCTTCGTCGCAAGACTTTGATGATGATCCAGTGAAACTTATAACCTATTTTAAAATCCCCACTGTCGAGCAATGGAAGGATAGAACGGCAAAATATCAAGCTTCCACAATTCCTTTGGGAAGCGTTTCAAACAATCAAGCATCTGTGCAAAATTCCTCGACAGCACAGTTCTTTGAAAATAAACCAGTCATTTCTAATAGAAATTCCCTTTCCTCCACCAAAACGTCTATTTTTGAAGCTAGTGTCGAGTCTTACCAATTGGACAATGGCCGCTATCAATATCTAGTTGTAGCAAAGTTATCAAATGGAAAAACTAGATATCTTTATCGATACTATCAAGATTTTTATGATTTACAGGTCAGGCTTCTAGAATTATTCCCCTATGAAGCTGGTAAGATCGAGAATTCCAAGAGAATTATTCCTTCGATTCCAGGACCCCTTATTAATGTTAATGACAGCATTTCAAAATTGAGAAGAGAAAAGTTGGATTTTTATTTGCGTAATTTGATTGCATTACCTCAAAACATTTCAAGATCAGAGGAAGTTTTATCCCTCTTTGAAATCCACGAAAACGGGTTCGATAAAGAAGTTGACAAGGACTCAAGACCTACAAGTCAAAGATTTGGTGACGAGATTAATAGAACAGGATCTAGTGTCTCCTCAGGTTCACTCAGTAATAGATCTAGACCTTCATCATCGGCAAACATTCTCAACCAGTCAACTCCTGAAAGAAGGACCTCCAATTCTTCTAATCTTATTACTTCAAGATCTCTGTTTGCAATAGAAAAGAGGCAACCTAAGGTTAAAGTAAAATTTTATTATGAAGAAGATATATTTGTCCTACTTTTACCCGTCAGCGTACACTTACAGGATTTGAAAACTAAGCTCTATGAAAGATTAGGTATTAAAGAATTCAATGCCCCGGTAACGTTGGAAAATATTCGACTCTTTGTCAAAAATGATTTTGATGAATTTATTGATGAGAATCAAGTTGTCAACAGCGAAACACCGGAGTTACAGAAACAAAAGCTCAAAAAATATGAGATTGATAACGATGAGAAGTTTCACAAGAATCTATATGATAAGTGTAAAATTGCCATACTTGTCCTATAAGAGTCATATGTTAGTAGAAGGTCTTGAAGTTTATACGAGTGGAAATAGAAAATATCAACTGGGATGTAGGATTAGAGCAATTAAGGAAGGTACATTCCCTAAAATTTTATGGTGATCGTAACTATAGGTCTAGATTTATGGTTAAGGTATATAGCTTGCATAGTTATGTGGTTTTAGTTATGATTTTAGAGTAAGAACATTTGTTAAACGAACCTGATTTGAATTTTAAGCAATTTGAGGCGTGGGATTTTCTGTTCTGGTGTAAGGATGTGGTCATTTTTTTCTGAAATAAAATAATTCGATTTTGTTTTCTTGGTTTCTATTTATTCCGTCATAAGGTGAGATACCACATCCCTTAAAGACATTAGTACTAGGGGTACTTGGGACATCAGTTTAGGTTTAGCTTAATCTAATGATGTTCTCCAGGGTTTCTAAAGCTTTAAATTGGGTTTGGGGAGAAAATGAAGCTGCCTCGAGAAAGGATATAAAAATAAATGATAAGCTAGCAACTGAGCCTAAGTCAGAAAATAAAAATAAAGGACCTCTTTCGTCCTTAATTAGTTTAAGTGGACATGAGGAACTTGAGCGAGAATTAAAGTCAACCCCCAGTATTCTGATCAACTTAAATCATCGAGATGACACATTGTCCCGTTTGAAACGGTTAGTATCTAACAGTAGAAAATTTGACTCCAATACTGTGGGACTGCAAAAGATCAAAAAGCCTCACACTCCCCGTCGACAACATGCAAATAAATTGCCGAGTAATTCAGAGGATAATAGTTTTAAGATTTCTCTTTATGAACATTTATTTCATTTACTGAAGGCTGATAAGAAGTTATATAGCGGTGAGCCTTCGCAGGAAGCAAAAGAAAACCCGCGAAATCACCTCCCTTCTTTAGCGGGACATGACAGCATCAATAGGCGCATTGAAGCGACACCACAGAAACAAAGTACTGCTCCTCATGTATATAAAGATAAACGATTTATTGGAGTCAAGACAAGGATACAAAGAACAAAAAACTCTATCAGTATCCGTCCGTCTTCGTCGGAGGAAGAATCTGATGACGATAAAAATGACGCGCAGGTCGACCGGGAGAGCGCGCCAGAAGAGAGAGCGGGAACCCCTTCTAAACAACAACCAGAACAAAGTCAAAAGATCCAGGTGACTAGAACACCAGAACAACTTGATGTCCCAGAACTTGTCCATTCAGCAAATAATGATAATGATAATGAATTTAATCGCAGGAATTCATTACAACAGCTTAAATCCTATAATGCAACTCCTAATAGTAATACTCATGACACACAAATCTTCAGTTCTTCGCCTTCGCAGCAATACAAATGGGATCATCAGGGTGTTTTTAGCAGTACTCTCTATAACAAAGTAATGGAGAGGCAAAGACAAAATGCTAATGGCAATAGTACAGAACCGAGGACGGTTCTTATGGAAAATGGTAGGCAGTTGGGATCTGAAAACCAAGAAGGACTGCAAAATGTGCAACAATTACAAACTCAAATCGGAAGGGACTCACAAAATGCAGCAAAGCACAAATTTCCAAAAAAGGTCCAAAGCGATGCTAAAAAAGCTCAGCAGGAGCCAACCAATAATAATAATGATGACAAGGTTGAGGGCAAGGAGAGAAATGAAAAAAATGGAACTGAAAAACACGAGATCATAAAAGGAAACGGGTTGCCTAAAATAGTTGCCACTTTGGAGAAAAATAATGCAGAGCATTCGTCAGCCAAAAAGAGACGCATAGAGCCAACAAAGGGTAAAGTAACATCTCTGACTGGAAGACCAAGAGGAAGACCAAGAAAGGCAAGACAGCTTGATGTAATCGAGCTTGAACCTATATTAAATGAGGGTGTTTTCAGTAAGCATGATGACATACGAGGGCCAACGACGACAGATAAAAACAAGATTTCTTTTTCTACTAACTTGACTCAGGAAGCAATGGAAGCAATGAGATCTAGCAATGGTATGGGCAAACGTGTCAAGAGAACTAAAAACGAACAAGCTAAATTAGATGAGGAACTTCAGAGCGGCGAGCCTAAGAACGACACTCCCGTAGAAAAACCCAGACGTAGAGGAAGACCTAGAAAAAACAGTCCTCTGGTGGAGCTGGAAGCACACCAAGAAGTTCACTTGAGAATTGATATGCCCAATGTAACAATTTATCACATGCCTCGACCCGAAAGAAGAAGCAGGAATACAAGTGAACAACTAGCAGTGGATGTGCATGGATTAGAGGAAGATGCATCAGAAGTTGTTTCAAAGCCAGTTACAAGGGCAGATGCAAAGGCAAATGCAAAGCCAAATGCGAAAGCAAAAGCAGAAGCAAGAGCAGAAGCAAAAGCAGAAGCAAAAGCAAAAGCAAAAACAAAAGCAAAAGCAAAAGCAAAAACAGAAGCAGAAGCAAAGGCAAAAGCAGAAGCAGAAGCAAAGGCAAATGCAAAAGCCCATGTAAAGGCAGATACAAAAGCAGATAAAAAGGCTACCTCAAAAGATCTTTCAAGTAATTCGCAGATTGTGTCGTCGAATAAGGAGCCCATTGTCAAAAGAAGTAGAGGGAGGCCCAAAAAGGTTCAGCAGACGTCTCGGGTACAAAATGATCCCCGTTCAAAGACAAAACCCAGGAGAAAAAGGCCAGAACCCAGGGGGGATTCTCCACCCATGAGGCCGAGAACAAGAGCGACGTCAAAGGAGATTCACGAAATGTTCTCCACGAAGACACTGAACATAAGAGATACTAAACAGCTCAACCACAATAATGATGTTCTGAAAAAGACGCAAAAGAAAGATCCTCAAGAGAACGTGAAGCATGAAAACAAACATAGAAAGTCTGAGCCTTTACCCCAAACAACTTCAGCTGTTCAACTTCCACTGATGTACGTTCCAAATCAAAATTTGCCACATTCACTTGAAGTACTGCCTACTGTTCCTGAGACTCCAAGAATCGAATTTGTGAGATTCCCCATCACCAAATCTTTGAGCGGTGTCCAGGAAGGAACATCTGGAACTAGCGATTTATACAATGGTCCGACTCATTCTCCTTATGAATTAAATAATAGGGTATTACCGCCTATTGAGCTTATGGCACCTCCTCTGGTGTTTACTCCTATCAATCCCTTTTCAAGGAAACAACCAGGGTCTACGTCTACACCTACACCTATATCGACCCCTCCTAATCCTTGGAGATCTCAAAAGAGGTCTTTAGCAGATATATTAAACTATGATCCTCCTTTGAAAACTGAAAAGAAGTGACTAGTTATATGATTCATATTAAGTGTCTCGAGCATATATTGTATAATATAATTTATTAGCGAGCAATTATGATGTAAGCCACAATTGACATTGCGAATAAGTTGAACCCAATAACGTTCTTTGGCTAACCAGGCAACACCAATTAATTGATATAGCAAAATGATTTCACCAAAGTACGCTTTAACTCATTATTATCACCCATCGAAGATATTCTCAAATTCTCAGTCTTTGCCGAATATCATCAATTTGTATCTTGACTACAATTGTCCGTTTAGTGGGAAATTATTCACTAAGTTGAGAAAGGAAGTTATTCCCCAATTACAGGACAAAAATCCCGGGAAATTCCAATTTGTCTTTGTAAATGTTATTCAACCATGGCATCCAAATTCCGTACTCTTAAATGAGTTCTCGTTGGTCCTTGCAAGAAAGTTAAGAGAAAAGACACCACAAGACTCTAATGAGAAATTTTGGGAAGTGTCCCAAGTTATCTTTGATAACAAAGAAGTATTCTACGATAATGCCAATGTGACATTGGACAGAAACGCAATTTATGAACAGATCAGCGAAGTGGTGTTTTCCAATGTCAAGTTGCCATTCAAGAAAGAAGATGTTTTAGAAGAATTGAAGATCAAGCCAGCAAAGGACAGCTCAGAGTACAGTAATTCCGGTAATGGAGCCACCACAGATGTCAAGTATTTCACCAAGTACTTAAGAGGCGTTGGTGTCCATGTAACTCCAACCGTGAGTGTGAATGGCATTGTTGACGATTCGATCTCAAGTGGTCTGGAGCCAGCAAAGCTCAGAGAAATCTTCGAGAGTCATCTTTAAGTCATCTATAAGTCGTCCCAAGTTACCTCTAAGTCATCCTTTGACCCTGAATATTCAATGTAGGTTGTATTTAAAAATACGATATTCGTCTATTTTTTGCGGTAATGCACGTAGCAACATAAGTAGAGAGGCGAGGATGTTTTGTTTGATCTAATCTCTCCCAATAATAAGAACAGCCAAAATGGAGAGTGAAAAAGCCGCCGATATCCTAACGAGGACGTTCACTAAGATGTCTATCTCTGACGCTGAAAGTAGTATCAATTCTAATATGATAGCAAAAATGTTTAGTCTGTTGAACCCAAGAGATAAGCAGTTTATACATCAGGTGATAGGGTTGGCCAGTATCACAGACAGATATAACTCATCATTTGATTTGGATAAAGTACTTAATGTCATAGATCTAGCCAAAGTATACGCACGTGTTGATGAATTAGAGACCGCAAACGATAATGAGAGTTTGCAGTATGAAGACTTTTTGGTGAAGGCGCTTTTGGAGTATTTCAGAAACGATTTTTTCAAGTGGGTAAATCAGCCCAAGTGCCCTAAATGTGGCAAGGACAGTAATATACAAAGTATTGGCGTTCAAAGACCCCCAGCTAGAAATCCTGATGAAATCTCCCGAGTTGAAGTTTATAAATGTGCTACATGCAACGAAACAGTCCAGTTTCCTAGATACAATAGCGCCACTAAACTTTTAGACACCAGAGAGGGCAGATGTGGAGAATGGGTTAATTGTTTTATGCTAATCTTGAAGGCACTTTTGGGCACCGATGCCAAAATACGATACGTCTGGAACTATGAAGATCATGTGTGGTGTGAATACTATAGTCCCGGTTTGCAACGCTGGATACATCTTGATCCATGTGAAACTGCCTATGATAACCCTTCACTATATTCACAGAACTGGGGGAAGAATATGAGTTTCGTGATTGGGATAGGCGATGGGTATATGATAGATTTAAGTGTCAAGTATGTCACTGACAAAAAGAAGCAGATAGACAAAGCATCAATAATCTCTAACCCGAAGGTCCTTGACAATTTCATTCGAATGATAAATAAACAAAAGTACTTGTCATATTATACGAACTATTTAAGTAACATGGGCGTTGATGGTGATGACAAGATGCAAAAACTCTATAATGACGTTATTGTTTTGCGTAACCAAGAAATACTATCTCTTAAGGGAGAGATAGTTCCTGCGTCAGCAAAAGATGTACCCAGGGGACGGCAGTCAGGAGGAAAGGAATGGACAAAAGCCAGAGGCGAAAATGGTGATTAATTCACAAATTCCAATTTTCTATAGAAATTCCCTTTGAATGCCTAAATAATTTTAAACCGCACCATGAGATAATTGCCCACCACCAAATCACCACGTAAAGACTCCAAGTACTTAGGACATAGTAATCCCAAATCTCAAAGAAATCATAAACCTTATCGTAGGCCGATGTCCCAAACAAGGGCGCAATGATAAACTTCCAAAGACGAAAGATGCTATTTAATGTGACCAAGAAGATCAACCACAATGCAATAATTATTGAGTAACCATAAAAAGACATATACTCTGGTGAAAGTGGCAAAGACAGCGTCTCTTCATCATCCACTATTTCTCTTGTAATCAACGGTAGTGGTTTAATAGTACTCAACTCATTGTTACTCATGTTCAATCTTAGCTACAAAGCCATTTACGAATTCTTCTCTGTTGATTATCTCTATTTCTTATACACAGGAATGGAGAAAAGAAGAGAACCCACTAATCTTCATTTGCATTAATACGTGTTGTACCTAAGATATGAGGAGCTATCTCCTGTAACCATGACGAATCAATCGCAGAGCAGATTCTCCCATATGCTTTTGATGTGAAAACAAGTTCCATGTACATTACATCAAGATTTGCTTTCCCAAAAAGGTTCGACGATGGATGGATACTGATAAGCTGACCAGTAGTTAAAGTTCTATAAGATCTATCGGGCATACCAATTGCTGTATTTGTGATATAGCCTTTGAGGAAAGACTTCAAAACAGATTGAATGTCTAGGGATTTTTTGATTTCCTCATCTTCTTTTGCCTCGTCTAACAAGATTTGGAGCTTTCTGAGTGAGCTTGATCTCTCATTCGGTGAAAATGAATCATCTTGCTTTATGGCGGCGAAAATATAGTCTCGAAGTTGTGATCTCACTCTAAGCACATTTCTGAATCCCTTATAACTCATGTGTAACTCGTTACACCAGGCTTTGGCGTCCCGTGGACCTCGCTTTTCAAGTAAGCCTTTAAAGTGAGTCAAGTACTCCAAAAGGGCAATCAAATCGCCATGCTGTAGTCCTAATGGGCAATACTGCCTTCTCTTAAAATTTACCTCGTCTCTTTGCACCCCATTTCTATCACTCACATTAAGCACCAAATTTTCAACCGAAAGACATGCTGCTATATCGATAACGGGTGCTATCACATCGCGCTCAATCGCTTCCAATAAGCTTACTGATAGCTGAGGAAGCAAGGGCAATACGGCCATTTTTCTTCCCGTGGCCGTTATCTTTCCATTGTTATCGAGGGCCCCAAGTGAATATAAGGTGTTTAAGGCACTTAAGATCGACTCCCTACCGGGATGCTCTATCCAAGACCAGTTTATTAGATCATCGACTCCAATTTTCTTTAGTGTCAATATGGGGAGAATGATATCGTTTCTCACTATCTCCGGCTCTTGCTGTTTGGGTAAATGATTAGTATAGACACTTTCCAGATATAGCCTAAATGCCTTCCCGCTTGTTTCTCTACCTGCTCTACCTGCTCTTTGTTTTGCTGATGCTTGTGATATTGGAGTAGTTAACAATGTTGATAATCCTAATTGGTGCTTCCATACTTTTACTTTTCTGAGTCCGGAGTCGATAACATACTTTACACCGCTTACCGTAATAGATGTTTCTGCGATGTTAGTGGCCAAAATGACTTTCCTTCTATTCTTCGGGAGTACTTCAAATATCCTTGCCTGTTGGGCAGGAGATAATGCTGCATACAATGGTAAGGGGGCGATTAAAGGTGCTTCCTTAGGGAGCTTAGGGGCAATCTGTTCTAATGAGCTGACGCAATTATCGATTTCTTCTTGTCCTGGAAGGAAGCAAAGAATATCACCAGAGGGTTCTGTCAAGTTAACTTGAACAATTGCTCTCATCATTGTATTCACAATATCTTCATTATCATCCTCCAAATACAATTTAGATACAGGATACATTCTTCCTTCAACATAAAGGATAGGAGCGTGATCAAAAAACTTACTGAATAGTTCAGCATTTAAAGTTGCAGACATAACGATGACCCTTAAATCGGGTCTCTTTTTAGAGTCAAGCAATTCCTTAAGAAAACCCAATATTAAATCAGTTAAGATAGTTCTTTCATGGGCCTCATCAATTATTATAGTAGTATACTGCTTTAAAAGAGGATCCAACATCACTTCTCTTAAAAGCATACCATCAGTAAGATACTTGAGTTTGGTCTTTTGCAGGTGGGTAAAGTTAGAGAATCTAACTTGGTACCCCACTTCTTGGCCCAAAGTACACCCAAACTCTTCACTTACTCTAGCAGCCAAAGATGCAGCCGCAACTCTACGAGGTTGAGACACCGCCAATCTTTTATTCTTCGGGATTAAAAACTGGGGTATTTGTGTAGATTTACCAGAACCCGTTTCTCCCAAAATCACAGTTACTTGGTTCTTTCCAACAAACTCAAGAATTTTTTCTTTATGCTGGAAAACAGGGAGAGATTTACGTACCTCAAGTAGTTCTTGAGCTCTTTGCATTAGCTGAGACTTCCCGTAGTGGGTGGGCTTATGGTAAGACCCATCATCGTCATCGTCATCTCCCACCAGATTTTCACTATGGTTAAAGAAAACAACTTTTGGTTTCTTCATTTTCTTTCCTTCGGTGCTTTCGAGTTCTTCGCCAAGGGGACTTTCAAGATCTTTCTTCCCATTCACATTCTCATCGTCTTCCACTTTTGGCACCGAATTTTCCTGAACTTTGTATTCACCATTAGCCAGAGTTTTCAATTCAATTTCGTTTAGTTGTGGCTCGTTCCCTTCTTCTCTAAGATCCAGAAAGACAATTTTTTTGTTCGTCCTCTGCTGCTCTTTCAAGTCTGGCTCCGATGCGTCATGTCCCGTATCTCCCTTATTCTTGTTGTTTCTCCTTCTCTTTCTTTTGCGAGAGATATTCAGAGAGCTCTGAAAATCCTTAGGAGGAGGAGGAGGAGGTCCAGACATCGTTCCACACAAGATATATTTGGATGAGTATCAAGATCGAGCTCTGCTCTGCTTAAGGGAAATTTTTATTTTCTGATAACATTTCAGTGCGACTACGAATTATTCTGAAAAACACTTTCAAGATTCTTAGAAAAGGCCCTGTCATTGAATTGAAATTGAGCATCAAGATGATGCTCCGTGGTGTGCTTAATGACGTTTCTGTAATTCGTATTGCAAGATGTGGTCCTAGGATGAGAAATTATTCTACAGAAAGTCCGAGTATGAATGTGACAAGACCCGATACCATCGCTATTGTGCCTCCGTTATCCGAATTGACGCAAGCGGAAAAGTATGAAGAGGATATAAACACTTCTTTAGTCGGTCACTTGCAGTCTCGACGTTTAGTGGAATCTATCACCAGCGACGACTTGTTCGACTTGACTTCTCCTGGAGCTACGAAAAAATTCAAACTCTACTGCGGTGCAGACCCCACTGCCGAATCGTTGCACTTAGGAAACCTTCTCCCGCTCATGGCATCTCTTCATTTCCATTTAAGGGGCCACGACGTTGTGGGCCTCGTGGGGGGTGCCACTGGAGCAGTAGGGGACCCAAGTGGGCGAACTACAGAGAGAACTGTCCTAGAAGAAGACGAACGTGCAAAGAACGTCAAGGCTATAGAATTACAAATTCTGAATTTTTGGAAAAATGGTGTAGAATATGCCAAATCTAGGAATTTTCCTATCAAGAAGGCTGAGATATCCACAGCCAACAATGCTACTTGGTGGAGCTCCATGAAGATGCTTGATTTTCTTGGAAAGTATGGACGTCATATTAGAGTGTCTACCATGCTTGGTCGAGAATCTATCCAACTGAGACTCAATTCTTCTCAAGGATTGGGATTCAATGAATTTACCTACCAAGTCTTCCAGGCATACGATTTCTTACATTTGAACGAAGAACATAAGGTGAATCTACAAATTGGTGGTAATGACCAATGGGGAAATATCACAGCTGGTGTAGATTTAACATCAAGAATCAATCGTCATCCTGGTCAATCGAAAAAGTTAGGCCCAGTGTATGGAATGACTGTTCCTCTTTTGACCACATCCAGTGGAGAGAAGTTTGGGAAGTCTGCAGGCAATGCTGTGTTTATAAGTAGTAAATTGACTACTCCTTATCAGTTGTATCAATATTTTATCAATGTTCCTGATGATATGGTTTTCAAGCTACTTAAGATTTTCACTCTCTTACCCTTGTCCTCTATTGAATATATCATGGAGAAGCATAATAACGATCCTGGTAGTAGGATTGCACAGAGAAGCTTAGCTAGGGAAGTGGTCGATTTAATCCATGGTGTGGGCGTTGGTGACGAAATGGCATATATAACCAGCTTTTTATTTCCCACTCCAGATATACCTTTCGATGATTCTATCTCTGCTGACAAATTGATCAAAAACTTCAGACGGTCAGGGATCTTGGTGCAAATTAGTCCTGATGACTTTGAAGATATAAATAATTTGAAAATGAGTACGCTTTTGGCAAAAGTTATGGGTAAATCAAAGACAGAAACGAAAAACTTAATCAAATCAGGTGGTGTTTACACAGGATTAAGTAGAGATCAATTTGAGGATCCTGAAGACATCGTATTGTTTGACCCTGATCATCTCATAGATGGGAAACTTCTCTTGGTGAGATCTGGAAAGCAAAACTACTATGTGGTGGAGTTTCTATAATGACAAAATTCTTGTACAAAGTTAAACGGATTAATATTTCTGTATCTATAGCAACACAATCAAAAAAGTCTCAATAATTCATCAAATGGTAATAATGTGACGAGTTCTTCTTGTAACTGTTCATTTTTTCTAACACTTCGTCTCTTTTTGCTTTAGTTTCTGGCAAATATTCATTTTCAACTTTGAGCCTTCTTTTCTCGATTGCTTGCAAAGTAACATCCCACTCTTGAAATTCACTTCCTTTCAAAATCTGCCATAAATAATCGAGCACCGCTAACTCTAGAACGTAATTACTAGCCTCTATTTCCAAGGTTCTGTAGGAAGTGGGTTCAGTTTCGTATACCCAACCCCATTTGTGATACCAGTCCGAGGTTGCTTCGAGACTTTTTTCTTCTACAATGCCAAAATCTTGCTCTCTTCTTAGAAGATGTTTCACTTCACTCACACTGAAAAACTCGAAATTTCTATTCAATGGTTTACCTCTAAATTTAATTGTATCTTTATCGTTTGACTTTGAGATTTTGCACGATTTTAAGGTCACTCTCTTGTCATTGCTCAAGAAAAGCAGGTAAAATTGTCTCTTTAATTGATTTGTAACTGGCCCAAAGCTTACAAAGAACATTGGACCTATGCGATAGCGAACCAACTCAGGTAGCAACCTATTACGGCTTTGAAGCTCATAAGCTATCTGAAGCCATTCGTAATTTTCTTCATCTTGAGACTTCGAAAGAAGAAAGGGCCTCCTTTGAAGTACTAATGAAATATACTCAGCTAATTTCCTATGATCGTTCTCCTCTATTATGGAGCGTTTTCGTGACTCCTTGTATTGAACCACTGAAGTTTTGATAAACTTACAACTAAACTTAACTAAGCGCTTTGGGTTAAACTTCCTGCAATAACTCAACACCCTTTTCAATGTTACAATGGACTTTTGAGCACTTTTTTTAACCCTAATATTTTCAAATGTTATCATGGCTGCGAAATATAAAATTCCTTCCTTTACTTTCAAAATATAGGTTCTTGCTTGAAAATTAAATTTGTTATGTCATATTCTATACCTATGTTGGTTGAAATTCAAAAATTGACCCTATGAAAAAAAGTATACAAGCAAGCTTTTCGATATGCTCTCCTCTATTGCTGCGAAAATCGATGTACAAAAATTGAGTACATGTTCCCACGCATTGTTGTGCACAAAGCCCCACCAAAAAGGGTATAGGAGATATATTTTAAGATCTATTAAAGTACTTCACTAATTGCATGTATAATTTTAGGGAAGATCGCAGAGTTAGATGCTATCACTCCCTTTGACTTCAAATATCTTCCCTGACCAAAGTCCAAGTTTGAACCATGAAGATCTCCAACACGACCACCACTTTCGCGTATCAAAATGTTCCCAGCAGCATGATCCCAAATTTTCTCTCTGTAAGTATCATTAACTGGGAGTCTCAAGTACACATCGGCTTGGCCCTTTGCAAGTACACAATACTTAACTTGAGAATCCAAGTTGATAGTTTGGTCTGCGACTGTATCCGGATTGAGACCAAGCTTACTCTTAATGAGAGATTGAGTGGAATGAGAAGAGTGGCCCTTTTCCACCCCTTCGAGAACCTTCAATTCATTAGGAGATGTAGTTTGTTTCATGTTTATCTGCTGTTGCTCAGAGAGAGGTGTATATCCCTTGCCATTGAACAATGATACATAGTATGATCCTAAGCCTTCAATTGCTGAAAACAATCCTCCTCTGGTTCCAAACTGTTTTTCATTGCTCTCTATATTTTCAGGAAGATTAGGACACCCAATCACACCTAAGACCACTTTCCCTTTATCTATCAAAGCCAAACACACAGCAAATTGATCCCCTCTCAAAAATCCCTTGGTTCCATCGATTGGATCCAAGGCCCAAACTCTTTTTGTCGACCCACCTTCAGAATTACCAGCATCAATACTGTCATATATTTCATCTATTGTCTTCAAATCTCCCACTTTCTCATCAAACTGAGAAGTTTCCTTCTGTGCATCTTGGATAATGTCAAATATTTGCTTGCTCAATGCCTTGGATTCGTCAGTGTACTCTCTGAGAAAGTTTGAGTCTTCTTCTCCCACAATTTCGTCGTCCGGAAAGTTCAACTTAATAGCATGGTTGACAATTGCCTGTGCTGCTAAATCACCAATGGTTACAGGTGACTTATCTTCTTTGGTGACAGTGCCTGATTCCCTGGTCTTCACAATTGAAGAACTGAGTTTATGCACCAACACTGATGCTCTCGAAATAGCTAAACTAGCTACTTGGAGCTCCTTTTGGTAATTATGTGTACCTCCACTAGCCATGATACTCTTAAGAGGTATTTTTATGTTTCTTATGAAATTAATAACACCAAGCAATATTCAATAATGGTCTTCGTTACCAGCGACTACGTATCGTTGATAATTATTGCGAGCTACGAATGGGAGAAAAAAATTGGCCCACGGAAGACGTCATATACATTGCACAAAACTTGAGCCTTAAGGAACAAGAAATACCATACTACTAAGGCTAAACTTCTTTATTGTATATTAGTCCCAAATTACAACCTAAGTCACACCATTGCTACACCTTAACCTAACCGTCGATATTCGGTCTTTAGGTTCCACAAAACTGATATCATTATATCGTTATTTTAGAAACTGTTCTTGGCAATAATCAAGAGCAAATACAAATGAGCTTTGAATAATGTCAAATTGGGGAATTATTTTCACGGTATTTCTAGTGACTATATGCTTTGTTATTGAACTTTTGCCGGTAATATCGGTTCCTCTTACTTCAATGGAACTGGGGCTCTATCTATGCGATTATAAAAACTTCACTTTTGGTATATTTGGTATCTGTGATAAGAGAAATGGTTTGTGTTCTTCGCCAAAGATTGGATATCCCACCACTGGTAAAAAGTTCTCCTTAGTGTCTGCAGATGGTGACAATGCTATCGAACTTCCCTCTTCAGCAGTCAGCTCGGTTTCAAAATTACTCGTAGTCCATGTTATTTCATTTGGCTTCACATGTTTCTTACTCATTGGGTCTCTTGTGTTGATAGCAACAGTATACTTGGATAAAAAAGGTAGGATATTGAAATTATTTGCCTTCTCGGAGGACTACCATGATGAACATATCGTCCCAACTTCTAGTACGGAGAGTCAGAAACCAACACGGAAAGATAAAGACATCACTCCCATATTAGATATGATGCTTTTTTTTGGTCTTATTGCTTTTTTACTGTCATTATTGGCATTTCTATCAGATTTACTTCTATTTATCCCAGAAATGACTTATTTGGGCTGGTTACAGTTGGTCCCAGTTATGTTCATAGCTTTGGCACTATCAATTCTGTGCTTTGCAAAAAGAACAATTTCATCAAGAAAATATCTTGAGATGGATAATTGCCATAGTATGGATGACATGAAGGCAAGTCGAAGAGAAATAAGTGACGACAACGACTCTGCAAGTGATGACGGATTTTACGTTTACACTAATGGTTTCTATAGTAATTATGATGGAATCGAAGTCTATGATGGCTATCGGAGCCACAATAATATGAATAGAAACAGGAATGAGAATAATGATGACAATACTGGTGATTCTAGGAATAATGATAGAGAAGAAAACATAGAAGTCCTCGGGTGATTTTACCATTGAAATAGTTTGTATATTAATGTACAATAATGTTAAAATGCTTCGTGTTGGATAGAAATTTTATCCTTAATAATTAATCTTCTTAAAAGTCCAGCAGAATACAATTTTTTTGCAGCTTCAGATTCATTCGAACTTTTGCACAAAGAGTCCAATTTCTTAATGAGGTCTGTAGCATACCTTTGTAACAAGTAATCCCGGGAATCAGATAGTTCAACTAAATTTATAAATTGATCCAATTCAAAAACATTGTCTATAGCTGTATTAAGGATTATCTTGAAACCGATTTCTGTGAGTCCTTTGCTGAAAAATACTGGTTTGAAGTCAGTAAATTCTCTAGTGATAACTTCTTTCAGAGGGTTCTCGGTCTGATCAATAAATGATAACATGTACTGATCAAGAGTCTTCAAAGAAGGGGATATTCTATGTTCTCGTATAAGCCTCGAAAGCAATTTTTTCGCTTGGGGTAAGTTCCCTACATTTATCAACAATGATGCTAACTTGTCAAGAGTTGAAGGAGCAAGTTCGTTCAACAAAGAAGGATATACACTCAAACAAGTATCGAGTAAATCATTAAGGCCATTCGGTGTCATGGCTTCATATCTGCTATCGTTTGCAATTATGTCATAAATTGTCTTTAACCCAGCAAATGAAAAAAGCCCTATATTTTTGCTGATATTTTGAGCCAAAACATTGAACTCCATGGTGTCTCTTACTAAACCTTCTGACAATAGAAAGGCTGCTATTATCTCTAGTGTGATTAAAGAATTCAATTCCACCTGCTGGATTTCTCCCCTCATCTTCCTATCACTATTTCTGAATGCCCTAAATCTATCGTAAAACTCGTCCAAATTCTTATCACTGGATAATATTGCATCTACGTTCTCCATCTCTTTTTTGAGAATAGAAATTGTGTCAACATTTAAATGATGAAGAGAATCACTTGCGGTGGGTAATTCCGATAATTCTATAATTTCTTTGTTAAATACTTCAATCCAGTCATTTGTTGTTGCAGTGAATAATAGCCTTACTTGTTCACGCAGTTTGGACGAGTCCTTGGGAATCACAGTGTGGTCCTTGCCAAACAATATAGAGTCTTCAGTCAACGAAGTAACGAAAAGCTCATTGAACTTTGGCCTTGAAACCAAGTCAGCTACCTTCTCAGGTTTTATTATTTCCACATGGTATTTCGGTACATGAGAGAAGTCAGGCTTTGGCGGAATCGCTGCTTTATTCTCTTCTGGGGTTAACTTTTCCGCCTCAAATTGATGTCTCTGTTCATTGGGTAAAAACATGTTGACAGTCTGTAAGCATCGTACTGGGATGCACCTCTGTGAGACCTTTTGAAGCCTTTGAGATAGCATTTTGGCTTATCACTTCACAAAATATAGCTTCTGCCATGAAAAATCTCGAGACCAAAATGAAAAAAAAAAAAAAAAAAAATTACTTCCTCCATATAAAAGTTTCAAAATCTCTAGGGTGCAAAAAGGTTGAACCATGAAACTAACCTGAAACAAGTCTCCTCTTACCCCATGATACTGAAAACGAAGGAGTAGAAGGAAATGAAACTCCTTTCAGTGAAATCTAAAGATGGTGTTGATAAAGGCTGGTCTCTTGTTGAGCTTGTTCTTGAGCAATGCTTGCGCTACAATAATAGATGGAGAGTTGCTGGAAGATATGGATAAAATACTATCCAACTCCTTAGACAGGCAGAGAGATTTTGGGGTATTGACTTTCCATAATTTAGATTCAGAATGTACGCGGAAGGCAATAGGTGAGCTTTTACCCAAATGTGCTACAGATGGCATTGAGTCTATAGATCCTTTAGTGAGAAAGGAAGTGGCATTGAAGCTTTCTAAGTGTGAGTTTGAAAATTCAAAAGTACTCTACCCAGAAGAATGCTGGCATTTATCAGATTCAAAAGATTACACTGACTGCTTGGTTGAACTCAAGAAGTCACCCCAATACTGGACCACATTTAGTGGGAATTATAGGGAAGTGAATAAAATATGTCATGAACAATCACTACCTCATCAGAAGGAGCAAATAATTAAGTTGTACTCAAATATCACCATGATTATAACTAAGTTGCAGGATGACTTGAGATATTCCCATAGCTTTTCCAAAAAGACACAGGATTCTCTAAAAAGACAGTTTGAAGAGATGTTCACTATGTTTCAAGATGTCATCCAAGAACTGAGAAAGCAAAAGGATGACTTTCAGCATGATTATGAAGTTTTTAATCAACATTTTTCAGAAAGTTTAACTAACGAAAGTTTAGCTTTGGGAGGATTATCCTTAAATATTGACAAGAGTGTATCCAACGCAGAAAACAAGCTAAGTTCCCTTGTTGATGACCTTCAAGAGTTTGCTGATTTGTACACACGCATTTCTCCAGTTGAAACCCTTCACCATGTGAAGCTGACTATTTTAGACGACTACACATCATTTGCGGACAATATCAAAGAGATGGTTGTAGAAATGAAAGAAAACTTAGGAGAAGCCACTTTGATATCAGTGAATCAAAATACTCGTAATAATGAGATTGCTGCAATGGGAGAAGAACTCACTCTGGCGATGAATCAAATTCTTTCATCTGAGATAGATAGCATCAAATCACAAGGCGTTGTAATCAGATCAGAATATGAGCAATCTATCAAATACTTTTCCGACTTTCTCGATCAGCAGATAAGTGAAGCTGTATTTCGTTCTTCACAAGAGCTTGAGTCGTTGATAGCCACATCCATGAATAAACTTGACACGAAAATAAACCAAACAAGTAATATTTTGGAAGATATGCATGGCACTGTGGAAAATTTCTCCTTTAAACTAAACAATTTAACTCTAGTCATTTACGACGGGCTAAAATTTTTGTCGGGAAACAAATTGTTTAAATCAGTACTGAAAATACATGGGAAGGTACGGGATGCATTTTATTATTCGCTGCATATCTGGAATTCTATTAGTAACGGTCTTATATATATGCTTGTCTTCTGTATCACTTTCATGTTTCTTCCAGGTGCACTCCACTCATTTCTTGAATCAAATAATATCCGCCAAAAGCAGCGAAGCACCTTCAATCTTTCCGTGTTATTTCGAATGGTTACCTCTTTGGCAGTTATAGCTTCGGTAGTGTTAGGTACACTTTTGGCCACACTAGTGTATCAGATTATGGGTGCAATGGAACCATATGTTGAAAAAATTTCTCAGAATACGTAGTCAAGAACAAGAACCTGATTTCACTGATATTTACTCCTCTTTGTTCGTAGCAATAACATCTTGCACCGAATTTGCAACCGAGTTGGAGAAGTCTCAGCGCGAAAAAAAAAAAATGACTGTTTTCCTTCTAAAGCTTTTTTTTGATAGTTAGAGATCATAAATACAAGACACTCAGAGCTTCTATGATATTTGAGTTTATAGTCTTTTAGCCTCGGCATCGATTGAAATGCTTTTTTGGCGCTTTATTTGGCTCCAAATTTTCTTTTTAGTGCAGATATCGGTGTATGCTAAGAAAAGTCAAGCTTTCTTTGAGTCTGGGTCACTTGAGCCTGCTATAGCAATTGAAGACAAACTATATAATAGTCTCTTTGTTTATGCACATTTGATTGATATCTCGTACTGCGTATCGCAGTTCAGAGGAATTGAAGCACCATTCAAGTGTGACTTAGGATGCGCTGAAGCCTTTCCCAATATGACTTTAGTTTACCAGTGGTACTCTGAGGATTCTGTTTGTGGATACATTGCTAAAACAGACAATGATGTGCTTAATAATGGAGATCAAGAGTCAAAAAGAAAAACTATAGTTATATCCTTGAGGGGAACGAGATCCTTTGGGGACACCTTGGCAGATATTAATGTTGAAATGAAGGATTACTCGAACTTAAATTTACATATACCTCCTTGCGAAAACTGCAAGATACACAAAGGGTTCCATGTGTATTTTGAAGATGTTTTGAGTAAGGTGAAAGGGATTTTGGACTCAGAGCTAGAAACCAATGATTACGATCTTGTGTTTGTGGGTCATTCAATGGGGGGTTCTATCGCTCTATTACTCGCATTGCATTATTTGGATAGTGGATTCCCCAATTTGAGAGTTGTCACTATGGGACAACCTCTAGTTGGTAACGATGAGTTCACTAAATGGACGGACTCAGTCATGGGGAGCGAATATACCCCTAGCTTTGATTCTGCCGAAAGAAAGTATTTCAGAGTCATCCATAGAAAAGATATTGTAACTACTTTACCGTCTAGCGATGGTTTACTAAACAGTTATGCTCAATTTGACAACCAAATATACTTGAACTGTTCAGAATCTAATAGCCATCCTAGAAATGATCAAGTAATTAACTGTCACACAGGAAGCGCATCTAATTGTATTGAAGGTGATTTTGGGTTTTTTGATTTACTTCATGGCCAGTACTATGTAAGTCATACTACTTATTTCCGGAGGTTAGGGTTATGTGGATTTAGAATTTGAGTTCAACCCCTGCTAAATCCAAACTTAGGCTCCTCGTCGGAATCATCATCATCATCATCATCATCGAAATGTTTAGTCTGGAATTTGCTGTACTCGCTTCCTTTTTCACTTTCGTTAAAAAAATCATTATCGTTTGGCTTAGCGAAGTTCGACCCTTCCTTGATCAGTGCTGTGTTTGACTCATGTGATTTTCCCATAAGTTCTTGTGATTCATCTTCAGGAACAAATAATTGGTCTTGCAGTGCGCCAATGTTATTTAGATGCTTGCAATAAAGTGGATCCTTATAACCTTTGACATTATCCATTTCATCTCTAAAGTTTCTTTCCATGGAATCTTCTAATTCTTCATATTCAGCTTCTCCTTCCTTAACGTCATATCGATAACCATTTTCGGATGTCACTTCTTTAAGTTTGTAATTGTAGTTTGAGCGACGTGCAGGTTGCACTTTCTTAAAATTCTTAAAATTCTTTCTCCCTTCATTGCTTTTACTCGGGGGTTGATAAGTTCTTACTTGTACCTTGACCATTTCGACCACAGCTAGGTCCTTTAAGTTGTCAGCAAGACCATCGTTCACCTCTTCTATTCCTAGTTTGTTATTCATAGTCTCAGTAGCCTTTGTCTTGGCTTCCTTGACGGCATCAGCGAAGGAAACATGAAACGGAAGGCTCATATCTAATTTTATCTTCTTATTATCAGTTTTGTCCGATGAAGCAGTCGGAGCAAGGTTTCTTTTTCTAGGTTCGGAACTTTCTTTCCTGAATCCAGCATCGACATCAACCTCTCTAATCTCCTCCTTGTCTTCATCTTCTTCTTTATCTTTTTGGGTATTACTTTGTTCTATACTTGTATTTTGAGCATTTTTATTTCTCTCATCATTATTTTGAGCGTCAATTTGTTCTGAATTCGTATCTGGGACTTCTTTCTTCATCACCACTTCTTCTTTTTGGTTATCACTATTCTTGGGATGAGTAAGTACATCGGGACCCAGTGACTGGGTAGCTTCGGGCGACTGAGAACCACCAAACTCTAAGAGTTCTGTTTTCTTGATTCTTTCATACTTTCTTCTTTTGCGCCTAGGTTGGATTTCCATCTTGAATGAGCTTACTGACTCCACAGAACAAGTTATGAGAGCTATGAATAAATCATTTTCCTCTAAAACTTTTACAGAAAATGCCTTCTCAATAGCCCGGGAAAATTCTGAAGATTTATGCCCATCAATAAAGACAATATCACGATTACTTCCCATGCTCCGTATTGATTCTAACAACTCATCTTTATCAAACTCCTTTTTATCATCGATTACCATAAATTTTGCTCCTGCTAACTCTGTCCATGTCTTTATCTTCTTTGGGGAGCCATTAAAGAAGACAATTATCACATCTTGGAACAACGTTTTGCGTTTTTCGGAAGGTAACAAATAAGAACAATCTGGCGATTCCTTCGCTATCGGTAAGAAATCCTTTATTTGCAAGTCCAATAGCCAACTAGTGACATCGTTTATGTTATTTTTTACGTATTGCAACCATTTGCTTCCGATAATTGGAATAGCTCTCAGCAAGGCGATCTTGAGATTCAGGTTAGGTTTATCATATACGGTGTAGTAGTGAGATGCCTTCAATGGATCTTTTTCAATTCTTATGTCAATGCCAAGGTTGTATAGTTCTTTTAATTCGTCAGTTAGATGAGCGGTAGTGTCTTCTCCGTTCACCTTCATCAATCCGGTGAAGGTCAGTATATTGAGCTCATACCAAAATATTGTAAATGTGATTGTGCTTTTATTTGAGGACTGGTTTGAGTCTTCGGATTTATACCCTGTTCTTACGACATCGATCTGAATATGCTGCAACAGAGTTAGGTCTTTCGTTATAGGCTCCAAATCACCTTTACTCAACCTGAGAACATCATGATTAACTATTGTTTTTGCCCTTGTCTTGATCTCTAGCTCCAAAGGAGTTTTTAATAGGGAGTTAAAGATATCATGCTTTTTCACTGCTCCAGTTTTGACCAGGAATTGGTACCTAGATGCTGCTTGACTTCTCAATATAAAGTCATTATCCTCAGCTCTGCCAAAACTATATGTATGATCAGGTGATAATATTTTAGCTAATTATGTTAATATAGGTTTCGTCACACTCGTCATCAGTTGTACTTACACACACGATCATCACTTATTATCCACATCGCTATCACCAAGCATCTACGCATTTAAGTTTTTCCATACTTCTAGTCGATGTTATTATTCCTGTATGTAATACTCCGTATATACAGATGTCTATTCCAGTCCGGGCAAGAAACTGAACCATTTAAACCCTACTTCTTAGAAACTTTTGAATTGCCTACTGATTTCTTCTCCTTCTTGTTTGCCTTAGATTGCTTCTTCAACTTTTTACCAATGATCTTATTGACTTCATCTGGATCACCCAATTCAAGCAAACCTTGCTCGAATTTAGTTAATTTGACACCATTATCGTTACTCTTCTCATTCTTAGAAACATTTTCAGCAACATCTTTATCATCATATAAGTTCTCGGTATAAAATAATGGTAATGAAGGAGAAATGGTGGTTTTCACCATTATGCTTTTAACAGAATCGAGGTCAAATACTGAAACAACGTCATTCAAATTAGCAGCTAAATTCTTTTTGTCATAGTTGGTTCTTCCAAATTTGACTGCAATATTTACTCCCATTGGAGGTAAAAAGTGGGTACTATTTATACACTTTTCCACTTGATTCTTCACGGTAGAGATAGAAAATTCTTTAGTACCACTGGAAGTAGTTTTGATAGGTAAGGGAACTTTAAACCCATTTGAATAAAAAATCTTACCTAATATCGTTGGCATCATTGATAACAAAGCATCATCAACAAGGAATAAATCATAACTGGAGTAAAATTCCCTTCTTTTCTCGAAATTCTTGAACTCTGACTTCACTTGTGATAATGTGTATATTTGAGATAGAGTTGGAATGTTTGCTGCTTCAATTTTCTCCAATTGTTCGTTAGATGTGACTGCTTGATCTCTTAAAATTAAACAACTCTTTAACTCTTGAACATCGTAGATAGGCAGAGACAATTTTATCAATTTGGGTTTGAATTGAGGCTTTGACGCATAAAACTTCTTCGTATTGATTTGTACAAACATATTGTTATTATCTCCATCTTCCTCATCATCAAATAATGAAGGTTTATCTGGTTTTTCAGAATGTTCACTAGCAAACTTCACAAGTTCACTAATAGCTTTGTCAATGACTTTTGCTGGAATAACACTAGCAGATGCCTCAATTTCTTTGACATCTGCTTTAGTTATCTCATCGTTCTTTTTGTTTGATTGTCTTTTTTTAGATGCTTTCACTGAAGGAGATGCCACAGGTGAATCGGAAACTTTACGTCCCACTTTCTTTGTTTTGTCCGATAAAGGTGTCCTTGGGGATACAGCAGCTCTGGATCTAGTCTTCACCATGTTGATTTTAGCTGTCCTCTAAATATGCAATAAACTACAAAGATGATAGATGATATCGAGGCTCATCACAAGATTTTTTTTTTATGCCAAAAAATTAGGAGCGGCAGCCTAGTTCCTGTACACAGTTAGGAGACCGCCATATAAAAAGAATGATTGACAAGGTATTAGTATTCATAAGACTCCATGAGCTATACATCTAGTAATATTCATCTTTAGGAGGTAATGCAGTTCTTCCCAATACACGGGACTTGTGATCTTTAGCGCTTTGTAGGGATTCATTCAGTGCAGGGTCGAGTAAAATTAAAGGAACGCCATGATCAGCGTCCTTGAATAGAACTGACGATTCGTATACGTCTCTAGACGATTTATTGACTGATTCATTATCTTTTCCATTTAGTATAGGCTTCCTTACCTTAGAACTCTCAAGGCCACCTAGTCTTTCCCATAATAAGTGGGCTATGTCTTCAGGTGAATGAATGGTCTCCTTATTAGGGCCCTCTTCCGTCTTGCTCCACAAATCCCACTCTGGCGGCGGTGACAAAGGAGGAGATACGAGAAAACGTCGACTACTGGTCTCTGCTGGCAACTCTAGATATTGGTTCTCTTTTTGCAAATCAGCGTCCCATTTATCATGATCTAAGAGGGTAAACTCGTTATCTCTAAGACTATAGGAAACTTTAATTGAGCCCCATTCCGCAGAGCTGAGTATAAAGTCAGCCACTGCTTGAGAAACTTTATCAGACTCACAGATGAGAATAATTCTCTGTAATTTCTCAAGCGATATAAGTTCAACTAGAAGCTGTCTGGTGGATAAAAACTTAGCAAAAGGTTCTGGATCTTTCAAAACATTACGAGGTATCCCCGTTAATATCAAAGTATTTGTCGAGCTTCTGCCCTTCGGTTCGCCCAACATTGTCCTTTCCAAAAGAACAATTTTACTTGTTCCTTAGCCACCGATGCTGATAGTCTTGAATGACAGGCATAAAGAAGCACGTGATGAAATTACGAGAAATGCTGCCCAGCATTGAAAAGACGGCAGTGTTGGGGCGATACGGCTCATACAGGTTGTGGCAACTATTTTGGAAACGAACCTTCCCAAGTAGTAGCTAAGAATCGTTACAAATCTCAAATCTGCGCTATAGGAGAAATGGCACGAGAGGCGCAATTGGTCTAATGTTGTAGGCACTGACTACCGACTAAGGATGATGGCTCAGCTTGAGAAGAGCCTCGAGTGAATAGTAAACATCGATACTTCTAATTCTTTTCTATGTAGCTTGCTGTAGTTTATTTCTCCAGTCTATTTCTGTCGATTAGTGTCTATTATAGGGCATGACCATTTAAAGACCGCAAAATGGAGAGAAAAAATTAAAGAAATCATGTCTTGTGAAGACGAACATCATAGTCATGGGCATGGCCACATTCATGGACATGGACATAGTCATGGAGATGGTGATGACGGCCATGTCCCTCCAATTCCAACCAATGAAGCACAATCTTTACAAAGCAAGATTGATCATCCTCACATTACAGGGTTAAATGTGGAGAATCCGCCAGAAGAAATAGCCAAGATATTTAGGACCAGTTCCGAAAAATTCAAATTGAAGCCAGTTTTGAAATCAGATGCTGATGCTCAGATGATCATCCATGTGCCCTTCTTAAACAGTTCAGTGAAATTATATTCTATCGTGTTTAGGACCAATGGATCTAAATATTGCCCTAAAACGATAAAACTCTTTAAGAATGACAAATCAATTGACTTCGATAATGCCGAATCGAAGAAAGCAGACTTGGTTATATCCCATCCACAAGTGGGAGTACTCTACAATGAAATCGGTGGTGATGACGATGATGATGATGATGCATTACCTGATGAATTAACCCGAAATGATAATTTTGTTGAGCATCATGTTCCAAGGCATAAGTTTTCAGGTGTACGTCATCTAACCATATTCATCGAATCTATACATGAAGAGGATGAAGAGCAAAGCAGAGTCCATTACGTTGATCTTCGAGGTGAGTCTACGGAACTTACCAAGGACCCAGTTATTACAATATATGAGTCGGCAGCAAACCCTGCTGATCACAAGAGTGTAGCTCAAGATTCCGTTAACTTCTCCCTCGAGAATTGAGTATATAGATGTAATAAAAATATAAGTCGTGGTAACTCTGCTTACTTTTCACAGTCAAGTGGCTCATAGAATTCCGAGAATTTTCGTGGAAGTCGATTTTTCCAGCAGCCCCGGGATTTTGGAATCAGCAACCACAGTTATAAAGGTTATTGTTTTCCTCAATTGAAATTTCTCTTAATTGAATCTAGTTTAGTACAAAATGCCAAAGTTGATTTTAGTTAGACACGGTCAATCCGAATGGAATGAAAAGAATTTGTTCACCGGTTGGGTGGATGCTCGTTTGTCTGATGTGGGTAGAAAAGAAGCCCAGAAAGCAGGTGAATTGATCAAAGAAAAGAAATTGATCATTGACGTTTTACACACTTCTAAGTTATCCAGAGCTATCCAAACTGCTGACATTGCCTTGGATGCTGCTGACCAATTGTACGTTCCTGTCAAGAGATCTTGGAGATTGAACGAAAGACATTATGGTGCTTTACAAGGTAAGGATAAGGCCCAAACTTTGGAACAATATGGTAAGGAGAAATTCCAAACTTGGAGAAGATCCTTCGACGTTCCACCTCCAGTTATTGAGGACTCTTCTGAATTTTCTCAAGCTGGTGACATCAGATACCGTGACGTTGATCCAAATGTTTTGCCAAAGACCGAATCATTGAAGTTGGTGATTGAAAGACTTTTACCATATTGGCAAGATGACATTTCTGGAGATTTGTTAGCAGGTAAGACTGTATTGATCGCCGCTCATGGTAACTCTTTGAGAGGTTTAGTCAAACATTTGGACAATATCTCCGATGAAGAGATTGCCGGCTTGAACATCCCAACTGGTATTCCTTTGGTATACGAATTGGACAACAAATTGAAGCCAACCAAGCCAGCTTACTACTTAGATCCTGAAGCTGCTGCTGCAGGTGCTGCTGCTGTTGCTGCTCAAGGTCAGAAAAAGTAATTTCTATAAATGTTTTGACAAATTAAGTAGTGGCGCTTTTAACTAGATACAATATATAGTTGATATAGTTGTTTAAGATGCCTTTTTACCTTTTAATTTTTTCAAGAGTGGTTTTTTGGTGAGTTTTCATTTCTTTAGCTTTAGTTACACAAAGTGCGTGAGTATTTTATTTAGTCCTAAACAAAGTTTCAAAGTTTAATATTACCCGTTAGGCTTATAGTGAACCAAGCTTTTTAGCATAGTTACAGGTGTTTCAAGCCACTTAGAAGTAAATTCAGGGCTTTAATTACCGTATCCCTACTGAGATACAATGTCATTTCAATTCCCATCGAATAATAGCGGTGGACAACTGAATGATGGCCAAAAACTGTTTTCATTTGGTCTGAGTAACAACTCGACTAATTCTGGATCGGGAGGTGCATTTGGTTCTTTAGGTGGCCAAAATGGACAAGATTCTAATAAAGGTGCATTTTCAGGATTTGGATCTTCAAAACCCGCTGGAGGCTCCATCTTTGGTAACACTGAAAACAAGTCGTCATTTGGCTCTTCCACCGGACAATCAGGTGGTCTCTTTGGTTCGAATTCATCAGAAAAGAAGGATTCATCATCTCTTTTCGGTGGCTCTGCAACTGGCAATAAAGAGGGTGCATCATTTTCCTTTGGAAGTAGTACAAATAAATCAAGTGAACCGACGAAGAGTGCATTTCTGTTTGGAAATAATTCCACCTCAAGCACTCCAAATTTCTCCTTCGGCAATGGCACTACAGATAATAAACAAAGTAGCACTCCTGCGTTTTCTTTTGGAAGTTCAACAGAAAAGAAATCTGATGATAAACCAAGTTTTTCATTTGGAAGCACAGAAAAGAAAGATGATAAGCCACTTTTCGGTGGAATCCAAGCTGACAAAAAGGACGATAAGCCATCAGGGTTTGGTAGCTCTTTAAGTGGAAACAATTCCAGCGGAGCATCGTTGTTTGGTAAGAAAGATGGTGGACTGCTATTCGGTTCAACATCAAACGAGAAGAATGACAAGCCAGCATTCTCGTTCGGCGCTTCTACAGAAAAGAACGATAAACCTTTATTTGGAACGCAAGATAAAACTAAGGAGTCCAATACAGATGGAACTTCAAATGAAAAGAAGGAAGAAAAAAGCTCTACTTCGTCAGCTTTTGGTTCCACTGCAGCCAAGCCTTTATTCTCATCAGATAATTCACAAAAGCCATCAACTCCATCGTTTTCTTTCGGAGGTAAAGAAAAAGAGTCTGGTAAACCAGCTTTTAGCTTTGGATCATCGGAGCCGAAGGAAGGTCAGGCGTCCACATCTCTCTTTGGTAAACCATCGACCACCGAAAGCAAGCCTTCATTGTTTGGATCAAGTGAAAAGAAAGATGAAGCCAAGCCATCTTTGTTTGGTTCAACCGAAAAGAAAGATGAAAGTAAGCCATCTTTGTTTGGTTCAACTGAGAAGAAGGACGAAAGCAAGCCATCTTTGTTTGGTTCGACTGAAAAGAAAGACGAAAGTAAACCATCTTTGTTTGGTTCGACTGAGAAGAAGGACGAAAGCAAACCATCTTTGTTTGGTTCGACTGAGAAGAAGGACGAAAGTAAACCATCTTTGTTTGGTTCGACTGAAAAGAAAGACGAAAGTAAACCATCTTTGTTTGGTTCGACTGAAAAGAAAGACGAAAGTAAACCATCTTTGTTCGGTTCAACTGAAAAGAAAGACGAAAGTAAACCTTCTTTGTTTGGAGCAACTCAAAAAGATGAGAGCAAGCCTTCCTTGTTTGGTGGATCAAGTGAAAAGAAGGATGAGAAATCACAATCGTCATTTTCTTTTGGTTCGTCCTCTCAAAATACGGATGCTGCTAAGCCATCGTTTTCCTTTGGTGGGTCAACTGCTACGCCTCTGTTTGGTACGAAAAAGGACGATGTGAAAGATACCACTGTACTGACTTCAAAACCGAGCAACGGTTTATTTGGTTCTACTTCTGCTGGCTCAGGTGCATCTGGTTCGTTGTTTGGGTCCAAAAGTAATGATTCAAAGGAAGAGCCAAAGAGCACTGGGTTCTCCTTTGGCCAAAAGAAAGAAGAAAAGACGGATTCTAAAACTGAGACAGGTAAGAGTGGATTTTCTTTTGGTGCTAAGCCAGAAGAAAAAAAGGATCTGAAACCAGCGTCTGGTGGTTTTTCTTTTGGGGGTTCAGGATCTGCTGATAATAAGTCCACCGGATTCAGCTTTGGTAACAAGACCGAAACCAAGGAGGAAAGCAAAGATTCAAAGGAGAAGCCAGCAGGCCTCAGCTTTGGACAAAAAAACGATGCTGCAGGCACTGATAAACCCACCACCACTACCGTTACTACGACTAAAGAAGAACCAACATTGAAGCCAACCAAGATCGAGCCCAAGTTTGTATCCATTGATAACAAAACCATGGATGATTTGATTCTTAAATGGTCCAAACAATTGACAACTACATCCAACACATTTGATTCATATACATCTAAAGTAAGACAATGGGACCAGCAATTGGTTTCTAGTAGTGAAGAAATAACTAAGCTTAATCAAGATACTTTAGAGGCCCAAGCTTTGCAGACGAAAATTGATCAACATTTACTTTTTGTGGAAAACCAACAAGATGAGTTGGACAAATTACTTGATAACTATGAACAGCAAGCAGATATTTTACTTAATAACATTGAATTAAATAATCAAAGTGAGAATTTGAGTTTACAGTCCTTTTCACAGCTTGGCGGTAACAGCAGTATGAATATCACTGACAAACTTCGTGAGAAGGCTTATCATAATGCTGAACTTCTCGATGAAAGACTCGATGATATAGGTGACAATTTGTCGACTCTTATCAATGAAGTAAATGGGGTCAGCGACCTGTTTAACAAAAGGTTAATAAATGATCTCGCTCCATCTAAAGACGTCACGGAGAATCCGATAGAAGAAATAGTTAAAGTGTTAAACTTACATTTGGACAACTTGAGGTATATAGAGAAATCCGAGGATCAACTAAAGCAGAAATTGGAAAAAATAAAAAGATAAGGTGTGGAGACACACTCGGATTTCACTTATAAACACAGGCTCTACATAATAAGCTGAATTTTTTTTGCTCTAATAAATGACACATTTGAACATCTCTACATCTTACCTCGGTGCTTCTGTTTGTAAAATAGCCGAATTTTCTTTTTCTTTTGGGGGGAAGGAAATGCGACCCCACCATTTTTCTGTCACTATGTAAAAAGTCACGTTCAAAATAAAAGCTATACCCAAAAACACGAATCGCTGTGAAGCTTCAGTTATTCAGGTTAACGCGTTTAAAAAGTATCATCTTTAAACAATTAATTACAAATAGCGTGCTAGACCAGCTGCCCCTAAGATTTGACGATAATAGTATTTAAAAATGGCTCCACCTATATTTATACTCATCAAGTTACTCTTTGACCCTGATGTTTCCAAGAAAATGATCTTAAAGATGGCGTATCGTCAGATATCTGCAATTGGGGTGTGGAAAGTGTTGGCTTTTCTCTTGAGTACCTCAATGGTTGGGGTATCATCTATAATAAAGACTCCACAAATTAAAAAGATCATTAAACAAGAAAAGTTGGACACAAAGATCAGTGTTGCCAAGGGTTTGTCATTAAAGTCAATCCACTTGGAATTGTTGAATCAATTAATCCACTGGAGCTACAACTCTAGAAATGGTAATATGTTCATCACCTACGGTGAAAGTGTACTTGTAGGGATTCAGAATGTAATTATTGAGTTCCTTATTAGTTACTACAGATTAAGGTCCACGTTGGCGGTCACCAACTTATCAGACACCGAACAAGTAAATGAGGCCTTAAGGGGGTTGGTTAAACCACTTCTTGTGAATCTTGGGGCTTTGGTGTTGATTTTGCAGATCATTCCTGACAATTTGCTCTCGCTTTTACAAGCGTTCAATATTCCTCTTTCCATCGCAGCTAAGGTTCCTCAAATCTTAAAAAACCACGAATTGAAGTCCACAAAGCACCTTTCACCAATTCCAATTGTGGCCAATGCTATTGGTTCTGCAATCAGGATTTTTACCACGGTTCAAATGAAGGGAGATAAACTTCTTCTTGCAGGGTATTCTACATCCTTCGTATTTAATGCGGCGCTTGCGGGCCAATGCTACTATTATTCTAAGAAAGATAAAGATGAAAAGCTCCCTAAATAACAATATTACCTACTTTTCTCCTAATATACCCCATTAATTTTAGTTTATGAACAATTTAATATTTAATGGATTTTTTTACCCTTTGTGCCAGTATGACTCTTTACGTTTTTGAAGCACGAGATTTCTCAAGTCATGTAAACTTGCGTCGCGAGATAACGAGATTTATCATTGACTTTTCTTTTCAAACATGGTTCACCAAGCAGAATTTCTCCCAACGACAACTACCTCGATCTCATCTATCTTGCAGGGTGGATATAATCACCCCTTGACCAGAGAATGGCAAGGGGAAAGACAGTTGACGAAGAACATGTTCATTTTCCCATTATTCATCACTGATGATCCAGATGCAGAAGAAGAAATCGCAATGCTTCCAAATATTAAAAGATACGGGATAAACAAACTCATTCCTTATGTTAAGACTTTAGTGGAAAAGGGACTAAGATCAGTTATTCTCTTTGGAGTACCATTAAAGGAAGGCGTTAAAGATCCAATTGGTACTGCTGCTGATGATCCAGAGGGCCCCGTCATTTTGGGGATAAAAGCACTTAAGAAAAACTTCCCTGACTTGTTTATACTTTGTGATGTATGTCTTTGTGAGTATACATCTCACGGTCACTGTGGTATTTTAGAGGAAGATCATAGTTTGAATAGAGAGAAATCAGTATCAAGAATCGCAGCTGTCGCCGTCAACTACGTCAAGGCAGGTGCTCAAGGTGTGGCTCCTTCTGACATGATGGATGGTAGAATAAAAGAAATTAAACAAGGCTTAATCAATGCTGGGTTGACCCAAAAGTGCTTTTTGATATCATATGCTGCCAAATTTGGGGGAAATCTTTATGGTCCATTTAGAGAAGCTGCAGGTAGTGCACCATCTCATGGTGATAGGAAAGCTTACCAATTGCCATCAACAGGTTCTGGTTTGGCCCGTAGGGCTTTGAATAGAGATGTTGAAGAAGGAGCTGATGCTATCATGGTTAAGCCGTCGACATTTTATTTGGATATTGTCAGAGACGCAGCCGTCGCACACAGGGATTATCCCTTATGTGTTTATCACGTTAGCGGTGAATATGCAATGCTTCATGCTGCTGCAGAAAAAGGAATTGTCGACTTGAAGACTATCGCTTTTGAAAGTCATCAGGGTTTCCTCAGAGCTGGAGCAAGACTCATCATTAGTTACTTTACACCAGAGTTTTTAGAATGGCTCGATTAAATTTGATGCCGTACTGTATGATATATAATAACTATGGCTGAATAGTAATAAATGTATATAGAAGACACTTTGAAAAGATAATTATGCAAGCTCAGGTTCTTTAGAGATTGGCTCCTCTCTATCTGATTCTGATGCTGGATTTGTTGTCTCGTTGGCTAAAATATCGCCCTTAGGTACATTAGGTAATATTCCTTGCTTGGGTGCGTCTGGTAGTTTGGAGACTTTCGTATCAGCCCCACTCACTTCTTCCTCCATTCTCTCAAATTCTTCATCAACTTCGGTCTCTTCTTGGTTGGTCAAATTGAAATGAAGTGCTTCGGAAACTTCGTCCACGCGTAGTCTGTTAACTTCAAGATCATCCATAAGTTGATCAACTTTTTCAATTTTCATGTCCAGATTTAATTTGGTAAGGACCTTGTTTCCCTCCTTCAACCCGTAAAGTACGTCCTTTTCTATTAATTTAAATTCTATAGTGTTTATCAACTTTTCCAAGTTATCTAGTTGTTCATATGTCTTGCTTATAGTAGTCTGTTGTTGCTTCTTTGATCTGAGGTAAAATTTAGCCTTTTCATTATCATTTTTCTTTATCGCTTCCTTAGCTAATGCTGATTGCTTATCTACTAACACACCCAAGCGCCTTTGATACTGTTTGAGTTTGTCTCTTTGCTGCTTTAATTGAAATATTGCCCTATCTTGACTGGTTATCTTCGGAGCAGAAGCTTGTTGCCCCATAGTGGTTAAGTAATTGACCGTGGGACAGAGATAGTGTGGTCTACTGTGAAAATCCGATGTTGCGATAATCCTGCACTCATGTCAAATCAGACTTCGTTAACTTTAGGTGCAATGATGTAAAACCAGGATAGTTAGTATAAATTCGACTGGTAACTGAGCTTGAAAAGCTGTCAACATATCGGATATCTAGTCACGATAGTCACATTTTCCACATGATCAGTAGCATAGTGAGTTAACAGGAAGCAAGCTTGAGGTGGCTATCATAGGGGACATTCTGTGGTGGCATCCTGTGGATGCATCTGGGAAGAGCATTAGTTTATGATACCCGAGCGTCACACCTGTATGTTCTTTTTCTCTTCATAACTTCTTCTCTTCATAACCATCTTTCGTTTTACGTTCTTAAATGCTCCACAGTAATGATAGGCGTTTTGTGTCACTATTGACAGAAACCTTTATATATGCAATATTACCGACCAAATTAGTGCTTATGTTCACTAACCGGCACGCCTAAAATTTGTTCCTTTAGGAATAAGGATGGAGGAAGAAAGTAACCCATGGGTTAATTCATATGGAAGTCCATCTTCACGTGGTAAGGATCTGGACAGCGATTTCTTAAGACCAATAAAGTTGGAAAAGAAACAGGAGGAAAGGCACAAGCAACAGCCGCACCCGTCCCAGTCATCACCGAATCAACTGAAGCAAGCGCCTCCTCAAGTTGATGATTTTCAGTGTCGACCGATAAGATTAGGTAGTCGTCTGACACGCAAAGATGATCACATAGAACCAGTAACGACCCCAAAGAAGCCTTCAAGGAGAATGTCGATTCAGATTAAAAATTTACCGATAGTAGATGATAGTAAGCGTCCTACCGAGAAAGATAATATAGTTGATGATATGGTTTTTGCTATTTGTGTTGTGGATTTCCATCATGTAAGGGGCCCCGAGATTGAGTGGTGGAAGTCAAATTATCACTCAGAATATGACCCAAATTTATTCAAGCAATTACCATTCCAAGCGCTTCCTGATGGCTCTCATCTCTTTGAAGAAACTTTTTCTAACTTTAATTTGGTTTATGACTTTACAAACTGTATCAGTATTGATGATTATAATGACGTGAATAAGTATGACAAGGATCCGAGAGATTTAAAGACATTATTTGGCTGTTCTTGTGTTCGACAAATAAAAACTGTGGATTTGTCTGACGAAGAACGGAAAAGAAATAGAGATATTACTAGATCAATTGTTCAAAAGGCAATTGTTGTCATCACTAGAAAACAGCCGATATTTACAAAAATTAAAGAAAAATTATCGATAATTGCCCAAAGTTTCTTTTTACAGGAGACTTTCAACAACTTTGAGGTGTTGGAAAATCTCTTCACCAACCTTAATGCAAATTTCAAACTTGTAGATAATGAATTGGAGATTGGAGATTCGGTTTTGCATGAGGAACAGAAATTTTTAAAAGAAGAAGAATTTTTCATTAATCTCAACTTGAAAAATACCATCTTGAAGTTTGGTCCAGACTTTATGGCTATTTTTAAATGTCTTCTACTTGAAAAGAAGATAATAGTGTTCTCCAATGACAATTTAGAGATGTTGACCCAATTTCAGAATAATTTAATCAGCTTAATACCTAATTTAATCAATAACTTAGATAACTCCGGTTGTCCGTTAATTGACTATATCGAGACAAATGGGCCTCTTAAGAAGCCAAGCTCCTTAAACACTACTAATAGGAAATCACTTTTGAGGTTTTTCGGCCTTCCATTGCAAATTTTTAATACTAAAGGCTCTTTTTGGACCCCTTACCTTCCATTGCAACAAATAGAAGAGTTACGAACCTTGAGTTTCATGGTTGGTTGCTCAAATTTGCTAATAGTCAATCAAGCAAAGAGTTTTGATATTGACCTTCTAGTTAATTTGGACACCAATGAAATTTCATATCCAAATGGAAGAAAGGACGATTTGCATTTAAGCTACAGTGACAAGAAATTCATTAATAATTTGATTGATACTATAAGAGATGAGAACAGTGAGTTTTTAGGTAATGATGATCATATAAGATATCAATTTGAAGATTATTTATCTTCATTAATCTCAACAGTAAGGTTCCACCAATATGTTCAAAAGTTTAAGTTAAATCCTCCTGGTTTTGAAAACGACCACAAAATGGGTAATTTAAATCTTTTCCATACGCCTTTCATTGATACTTGGAAGCATACTGAAAACTTCAAGATATGGGATGAAATGGCAGATGAATTTATCTTCAATTTTGTAGACCCCCAGCATTTGGGTGCAAATTTGGCAGATGTGCTGCCTAACAAACTCACTAGCTTACTACTGAACTTCAAAATTAGATCACCGATGGCTGAATCACCTGGGATAAAAGCTCACAAGTTTATCCAAGATGATGTAAAGCCTGTGCAATCTGATGTTGAAAAAGAGAACATTGACGAAAATGCTGATGAAGAGACTACTGAAGCTGATATTTTATCGCCCATTTCAAAAAGAATTTCAAGTTGGGGATGGGGCTTTAAATCTAAGTAATCAATCACCTCATCATCGACATTTAATTTCCTAGCTTGCATCTATCTAGAAAATAATAAAAACCCAGTAACAGCTGTGCTTGATCAGAAATGCGATAGTAGAAAAAAAAAATATCTCATCTCTAAATTTTTCAATGTTGAAAATCACTTTGAAGCTTTCATATTTTAAAGGTATATAGAGGGGTTTAGCTTCAAAATGAAACATCCGTTTCAAATAATACGCTTGAGCAACAATGGCGAGTATTTGTTTGTCGTTGTACAGAATCATTTAATGGTCTTCGAGTCGAAAAATGGCAAGCTCATTGGAAGCTGGAGTGATGAGAAAGACTATACCCACACATTGAAAAGCCAGCAAGAAGATAAAATTAAGGCTTTAAAAATGAATAATGAAAGAAAAGACGCTGATAATAACTTAGCTGAACTGGGTGAGAAGAAGTCTGTCAAAATTCCGAAGATTCCTGTGCCGGGCCCAGGTGCACCTCAAATATATAATTCTATCAGAGCATTGGCAATTTCAGAAGATCAGAAGCACTTGGCTATCACTACTGATAGCGACAAGGCTGTTGTTATTTTCACATTGGAATTTGAACAAGAAAATTGTTTACACATTGTCAAGAGACAACCTTTCCCCAAAAGACCTAGTGCTATCTCTATTGATGGTGACATTGTCCTAGTGGCAGATAAATTCGGTGATGTCTATGAAATAAAAATAGATTCAAATTCTCCTTTAGCTGTCAATCAACTCAAAATGTTGCTCGGTCATGTCTCAATGTTGAGTGATGTCAAAATGGTTTCTGATGGTAAAAAGAAATACGTCCTTTCTGCTGATAGAGATGAGCATATAAGACTCTCCTACTACCCGCCAACTTATGTCATAAAGAACTTTATGTTCGGTCACAAACAGTTTGTATCAACGTTGTGTGTCCCATATTACCAGCAGAACATTTTGGTGAGTGGTGGAGGTGATGACTTTTTGTTTATATGGAACTGGAATGATGGTAAGCTTCTCACTGAGGTGCCTTTGAGAAAAATAGTGGAGCCCTATCTTAATGACTCCCACTTGCCTCCTGAAAGGTTTTTGGCTGAAAAATCAGAGAAAGAGATCACAGTCACCAGAATATTAGCATATTTGAATCCTAAAACTAATCACAAGCTCATTATTGTTCTTTGTGAAAATACACCTTGCATATTCGTTTTCCGATTGAACGATGACTTGTCAGTGGATGAGATACTAAGCTTTCCTACTCACAGATCTTTAATTGATATAACAGTTGCCAAATCCAATGGATTATTGGTCGGTGCTGTGGACACTGAATCTACAGATGATTTATTAAAGGCATTCAAATTCAACGATAAGAATCATTTAGAAGTTTGTGAAAGTAATGTTTTGAGACAAATCTCTAATGCTAATGAGGTAAATGTAGCTTCTAGGAAAGATTTCTACCCTTTGTATCATACAAATACATTGAGAAAGAGAGGGGAATTTAATTAGAATTAAGCCCGATACACATATATTTCAATAAATTACTATTTAAGTTTAAAGGTTAAGATGACTCATTTTCATTCCATAGTTGAAAGAGCCACGTTTTTTTTTAATTAGATTTCAAGGATTACTCTTCCACTAACCCACCTTGTTTACTGAGTGAATAGAATAAAGAGTCCTTATTCTTGAGAAGATTCTGGGGAGAATCAAACTCCTTGACCTCACCTGCTTCCAAAACCATGATTTTATCTGAATCAATAATGGTGTTCAATCTGTGGGCAATGGTGATAATGGTCATATCTTTAAATTCAGATCTAATTGTTTTCTGGAGGATCAAATCTGTTTCAACATCGACTGCAGCAGTAGCTTCATCCAAAACCAATACATTTGACGTGTTAAGTTTCAAGAGAACTCTGGCCAAGCACATTAATTGCTTTTGACCAGATGATAAATTACTTCCACCCTCACTGACCCTTACGTCCAACGCTGAAGCCTCCCCTTGATCATCTCCTTTGTTTATGCTGTGCATCTTATTGACATGCTCTTTAAGTTTTGATAATTCTAATACTCTCCAAATCTCTTCATCTTTGTAAATGTTGAAAGGATCCAAGTTCGATCTTATCGTTCCTTCAAAGACTTGAGAATCTTGAGGAATAATGGATAACTTCAGTCTCAAATCAGTCAAACCTATAGAACTGGTGTCAATATCATCGATGACAACATTACCGTCCACCTTCTCAATAATCCTAAAGAGAGCTAAAGTGATCGAAGACTTACCAGCACCAGTACGACCAACAATACCAATTTTTTCTTTTGCCTTGATAGAAAGATCAATATTCTTTAATACCAAATCAAGCTCAGGTCTATATCTAGTAGAGTAGTTGTTGAACTTGATCTCCCCTTTGCTTGGCCAATCAGTAGGTGGTCTGCTGTCTGGGAGAATTTCTGGAGCTTCTGATTTCAAATTTGAATATTCAAGAATTCTCTCTACTGACACAATATTGTTCTCAACGTCGACTGACATTCTAACAACCCAATTCAAAGACTGCGTTATTTGCAAAGCGTAAGATACAGAAAGCCCTATCAAACCTGCAGTTATACGACCACTGGGGAGTGCCAAAATAGAAAGCGCAGAAGCACCGAGAATGATTACAGAGCCTAAGAATTCTAATCTCACAGCAAGCCATCTATTTGCACTTATAGAAGGATGCATCGCTCCAACATTCTTGTCAACCCTTTTCTCATTCATCACGGAAAATCTTTCCTCTTGTCCAAAAGCTCTGATGACAGACACACCATTCAAAGACTCTTGGAAATTTGCATAAATTGGAGATCTTGAAACCAGTTCTAATCTTTTCAATTCTCTCGAAGTTCTTAAGTAATATCTATGGTAGTATCCATAGAGGAAAAGCAAAGGAATATATAAAAATATGATAGTCCATGTTGAGAAGCAAATGACTCCTATGGTGAAGGTAACCTTCACAGCATTGGAAATAAACATAGCAAAGACTCTACCAACAATCTCATCCAACTTATAGATATCATTAGAGAATCTGTTCGTAATTCGTCCAATTGGAGTGGTCTCGAAAAAAGACATTGGAGCCCTCAAAACACTCAATGCCATACTTTCATGCATTGTTTTTGATGCGTTGATAGTACAGAAAAGCCACATAACAATATTTTGGGCAAAAATTATAATAGAATACCCAACTCCCAAAATGAAGTATATACCGAGATATTTCCACACATGTGGATTTCCACCAAATCTAGTATTGACTTCAGACCAATGCTTCAACCAAAAGTTGGCCAAAATGTTATCCAACATTCCAAAAATACAAGTCAAGATGAAAATTATAGCACTAGAGAGGTTACAAGCATATGCATACGCCCAGTAAACACTCCAATCAACTTTGCCTCTCTGAACATGTTCCGTTCTAGATTTCGAGTTATCATCTTCAGATTCTTCGGTCCCTTCTTCTTCATCACGTCTCAAAGTAACCTCGGACGCTCTTCTCAAGCTGATAGCATCGACAATTTCTGCAGATCCTACGTCGTCAAAGTCCATTTTATCCTCAAAAGTTTTTTCTTCTGGTGATTCCTCTTTCTTGGTTTCATTATCTGTATCTTCATTAGCGGATCCAAATTCGTTGATGAGCTTGCGCAATTGACTGGATTCTTGTTTCATAATATCATCAAGAGTTCCTTGTTCTGCTAATCTACCTTCGGTAACCAAATGAAGATTATCAGCGATACTTAAAACGCCAATGCAATTCGTAGCCAAAATTCTACATTTAGTCTTCAAAATACCCTTAGAACCCATCACATTAGTGATAAGATGTTTACGAACATGCTCATCCACAGCTGACAATGGATCATCCATCAAATAAACATCGGCTCTTGAGTAAACAGCTCTGGCTAAAGAAAGTCTCGCCTTTTGACCTCCTGATAAACTAATTCCCTTTTCACCGACTTCAGTAGCATCGCCATCGGGTAAAACCGAAAGATCTGTTGTCAAAGCGCAAGCACTCAAAACAGTCTGATAAAACTTTGGCTCATACTTATGACCAAAAAGAATATTTTCTTTCACTGTACCATTCATGATCCATGCTGCTTGTGGAACGTAAGCAACCTTACCACGCAACCTAACCTCTCCTTCAAGTTTGTACAAATCTCCTAAAATCGCTTGAAGAATAGAGCTCTTACCAGATCCAACTCTTCCTACAATACAATCCAATTCACCTTTCTTAACTTCGAGGTTAATTTTCAGCAAGGCAATCTTTAGATTTTGATTCTTTTTAATCTTTTCCCACAAGAATGTACCACCGCGAACATAAACACAAATATCTCCATTTTTAGGTTGTCTATCATCTCTGATGACTGCATCTGCTTGTAATTCTTCTGATGTTAAAAAGTTGTATAATCTCGAGACAGAAACTTGTGCCTCAATGATGCTTGAAATCACCATAGGGAATACAGCAAGGGGAAAACTCAACAAGTTGAACAAAGCTAAAGAAGGAAAAACCACTTCTGTAGTCAAAGGTTTCTTCAAAACCAAAACGTAGATAGCAAAAGTAGAGCAGCTGACAAATGTTGGTGCTAAATTCCAGCAAAAGGTGATAATAGCTGAAGTAACACCAATTTTTTTCAAGGTTTTCAATTCTTTGCCGTTCCTAACCGCATCTAACTTTTCCAAATAAGGATGTTCCCATGCGTACAATTTCAAAGACTTGATATTATTCAAGATTTCGTTGATCAATCTTGATCTCTCATCTTTGTTTTTCATTTGCACTTTCTGAAGATTTTTTTGGTACCTAGCAGCTTGTGCATTGACAGGAACCATGACAATCATTATGACAACACCAGCCCACATAGCGTTTCCTAACAATCCATACAACGAATACAAGCACATAACAATCTGAAAAGGTCCAGACCAAACGATTTGGAGGTTTTGCATTAAATCCTGAAGTCTCTGGACGTCCACAGACATCAAATTGACGATATCACCTGTATTAGATTCCAGCTTAGTCTCGTTGGACAAAATTAATGCCTTGTTATATACCATTCCTGTTAAAGCACTTTTAATCTTCAATCCAGTATCGAATGCCCTTTGAAAGTATTGATGTAAACATGCAGTTTGCACAACAGAAAGAGTAAACATCCCAAAAGCGATAAATATACCTCTAGTCAAGGGCAATAAAACACCTACTTTTTTAGACTCTGTGTAATCATTTACAAACTCGATCAATATTCTCAAAAGACGTGGTTGTATATTACTTAAAACGTCTTGGAATGCCTTGAAAAGTCCACCCAACATAAATTGTCCTCCCACGGCCATCACCAAAGCCTTTACCAAAGACTTTCTGGGTTGAGCCTCCCAAAATCTACTGACCTGTTCTAACGTATTTTGAGATCTCATTTTCTCAGGTAAAGGAGGGAGGTCTGACTCAACAAGATACTTGAGATAGCCTCTTCTCATGAGCCCACTCATCCAAATGAATGTGATCCTTGAGAAAATATTGGCTTCGTCCAATGGTGACGTCTTTCTCTTCTTCAACGGATGCAATGGTCTCATAGGGAAGTTCAATTCTATAACAAGCACCAAGAAACAAGTTACCAAGGAGAAAACAGTCAATATGAAAAAGGGAGATTTTGCATTACCACGAAGGCACAAATTCAATATTTTTGCTGCTCCTATTACCGTCAGCAAAAACCAATAAGTAATCAAAATGGCATTGGAAATTGAACATTTAAATTGTTCAATGTATTGAAGACCAAAGATAATGAATGAAGCAACAGTATTGACACCTAATCCTAAACTTATGATACCTTTGGAATTATTAACAGAGAACAGGGCAATTTGGAACGCCACTTGCAAAGCTGCTAATACCAACTTCAAATAAAAGACCCAAGTCACTCTATTGCCTACGTTTTTCTTTCCACGTAAAGTTTTAATCAGATATAACCCTAAAAGTATAATGGCAATTCCAAAGATTGAAGGGAAAATTCCATGAACAGTACAAGGTGTGAAGTCACCATATTTGGATGATAAAAGTCCCCAACCTTCATTATCACCACATGAAAGTAATCCTTTCTCGACTTGCGTGCTTGAAACTGTCTCATTTAGACCCAAGAAGTCATCACTGAATGAACGACGGCTATTTAGCCAGTCTATGGTCTTCAAACCAAGTGGTAAGGATCCCACAATCTCATTCCCGGAAGGAATAAAACTAAACCAGGAGGACTCGATATACTCTGTTTCCATGGTTAATTACCTTACTTAGATAGCACTGAGCTTGAAATATAGCCAGGTTTAATGAGCCGTATTATAAATCAAGTACTGCACATCAAACGGAGATTGTGCTCAGAGAAGCTTTTTCCGCGTACGCAAACCCAAAAAATGCTCATCTGCGAAAATGTACTACTTGTAGTCAAAGGGTCCCCTGCGCACCAAAGGAGACTGGATAATACGCAGATCTAATAAACTTGAAAAGTTCATCTACAAGGATTAAATATTCTTTAGAGTGAAATACACGACATTTTTTGTAAAAAATACAGCTTTAACATTCATTTTTATTTTGCAACCGCCTTCTTTTTGCTATCAATACCTTTTTACTATTACACCTATACACACAGCATTTGTACAAAGGGAAAAATATAGTTCATAGTTAATGCTACTTGAACAACTTCTTCAACTTGTTCTTAGTTTTTTTCTCAGGTTTTGCAGGAGGCTCAGGAGTACCATTTTGCTTCGATGACCTTTTCTGATAGTGCAGAGGTGCGGTGGAAGGTTCGTTTGGAGCTGCAGCTGCCGTAGTTAATTTTTGTGCTTCGTGTCCATTATTAGGATTAGCCATCGGGTAAATTGGATTTGGAGGTTTATCAGGTTCAAAAAGATAAAGTGGAGGTTCTGAAGGCATGCTGAGCTCTTTGACTAAATTCAATTCCACATCGTTAATTGTCTTTGCTTGGTCAATACTTTGAAGACCAATGAGAAAATCTCTTGGTTTCAATATGGTCTCCGATCCAATATAGAAATCCTTGTTTAAAGTTTCTGAAAGCTCATAAATTGAACGTAATTCTGAATAAGTCATGCCGCCGGCGACATAGCAAAATATACGTTGTTTAGGTCTTGTGCCTGACAGCGAGCTCTTGTTAGAAGGTTGAGCCCATGAAGCCTTGACTCTTGAATTTCTAAGAGAAGTTGGATTATGCATGCTATTTGTCGGTGCACCTGCTCTGGCAGGAATGTCGTCTTCGAGAGGCTTATCACGAAAGTAAGGAAAAATCTCTTCGTCAAGTTGATACTTTGCTGTATTCTGAAGTACATTTTTCAAACCAGGAATAAATCTTGACGTATTATATGTCCCTTCATTGTTAATGGTGTGATGCATATGTCTAACCACTTTTTTGTCCTTAATGTTTCCTTTCACAATGGGAAAGCCGAGCTTGTATAAATTGAAAAAGCACCTTGAAATGAGAGACACAATTTGACGTTGATTAACCCCGACAAACTTTGCCAATTTAATGAAATCAGCTTCAATTAAACCACCTCTATAAAGTCCGTATATCAACACCAATCTCATTTTATCATTTATGTGCAAATCTTCTCTCGCCAACAAAACAATTAAGTCATCATGAAGTTCTTTATTTCTGACACCTTCAAAACTAACCCCGTTAGCTGCACATGTCTGCTCAAAGTCTGCGGCGAATTCCGCTAACTTTCTAGAAGCGTTGATATCCAAACATTCGTCGATCAAAGTCTTATGAAGAGTGATTTTCTTCCTTTCCTCGTCAAATCCTTTCAAATGAGCAACAACGTACATCAAGTCACTTGATGTAGTCGCCTTGGTTCTATCAATCATCAAAGGATTGTTTTTAATCATTTCATTTATTTTGTTAATTATGAGTTCGGAACTCTCGATGATATGCAAATGTCTCAAGTTAATCCAATCTTGATCTTCTTCATTCTCTAAAGTTGTTTTTTCTTCAGTCACCTCACCCTTTTCATTCTCTGATTTATATTTGTAGACTCCCTCCCGTTCCAAACTAGGGACTATATCCATTGCCATTGCCTGATAACTAAACTCATGTAGGAGAGGAGCATAAAGATCCAAGGACCTATCACAAATCATAAGAATCGAACGCGGTTTATCTTTAAGTGCTGGTGGAGGGTAATCTTCATTTAATCTTGCATAGTTGTCGATTTGCACCTGGAATTCATCGGCGATCAATTCCGATAGTCTTAAAGCCTGATGGTCCGAGTCCTGAGCAGAATAAAATCTAATGAGTGGATATTCGCCAGTTAATACCATTAAATTGACCAAAGCTCCAGCCACTAGTTTGATTTGAGGAATCACAAGTTCTGAGAAATTTTCATTATAGTAAATAGGCATTGAAGAAGGTGTAACATTGTCGGTCAAGAATACCCTAGATTCCACCGGGGCAAATGATGATGGAACGTAATTTATATTTGCTCCTCCTTCGAAGAAATCACTAACCTTCGGATTTTGCAAGAATTTAGAACTTCGAAGAAACGCATTTATCTTGGACCCTTCCCATAGCACCGGTAACAAAAGACCAAAACCCTTTTTAAATTTCTCTGTTTGTATGTCACCCAAGATACATTTGAAATTATAAATACTTGAATCCACAAAATAAATAGGTTCCATAAAAGTCTGTTTTTTCTTCTTAGCATCTATATACTCAATTGATGTCACTATACGAAGCAATTTCTCTTTGGAAATCACTTGATTCAAAATAGCCTCCACTTTTTTATCGACGATCAATACATACAATTTGCCGGGGATTTGTACTGACTTAATGGAGGAGAGAATATACTCCCTTTGGAGAGAGATCAATGAAGTCGGTTCCCTCTTAGACATTTCTCCAAGCGTCGAAAATTGTTGTTATTGAAGGTCGTTTCACCTTTTTTTGAGTGAATTTTGTAAGTACACTAGGCTTCAACTCCCAACCGTGAAGTTTGTCTGCCAGAGCGGCCCGCCAACTTTTTTCCCTTATTTCTGTTTATTTTAGCTCATATACAGGTATTTACCAATAATAGCATAAGTCGAACAATTCCAGGGACGAGAGTGAAATTTACATTAAACTACTTCAAAAGTAAGACAAAAAACCCATAGTATTAAATACTTTTTATAAAAACCCTTATATATAAGCTTATTTCGCAACCTGACTTAATCTTGCATAATTCTTTTTCATTGCGTCACTGATATATTCTTTACCTGTGGTCATAGAATACTTTTTCTCCGGTCCTTGAATCTTGACATCTTCGTTTGCCTGATTAAACCATGCAATGGTGTATCGTGACTTTTGGTTCTCTCCCTCGCGAGGGGTTCTCACCCTATGGAAATTCGATTTGAATTTATCGTCAGACCACGACATGAGCATGTCTCCAATGTTCACAACCACTTCCCCTGTCTTTGCTTCCACAGGAAACCATGTGTCCCCCATGGCAAAATCGGTGTGTGCGTTCCTACCTGGACAAACTTCTAAACCGTGATCTTCTGACCTCTGGAATAGGAGGGTGAGACAATCAAAGTCAGTATGTGCACCTGCTCGCCAGTCATTATCACCAAACTTTTGCCCAGTGACATCAGGATAGTGCAACAAACGTAAAGTTGATTGAGCATTGTCCTTCTCGATTTGATGAGCTCTGGAAAAATGTTCCTTATCAAAACCCAAAGATTCTGCGAGACAACTTAACACATCCATACTCAAAGCCTGACATTGATGAGTGAAGTCGGTTATATCATCTCTCCATTGCTCACCAATGTCTTTAGACGAGGGCCAATAGGTATCCTTCTTGTGCAACTGCAATTGCAATGTTTCTTTCAAATCCTTTGTTCCAGTTGATGGCCTTACCTGAGCTTTATACTCATATCCACAATTTAACATTTTCTGGAAGGGAAGTTTTTCCTTTTTCTCCATAGGCTGGTCAAAATAAGTTTTAGACGTGGCGAAGGCTTTCTCGATGTCTGCAGTTGACGGTGACGACTGATCGCAGAGAACAAAAAACCCGAAAGTCACCGCAGCATTGAAAAGCTGTTCTTTGATTTCCTCACGTCTGTTCTGGAAATCTCTCAAACTGATTTTTGGTATATCGCTAACCATTGCTATTCAGTAATTCTTAAAAACGTTTTCTCTGTAAATATTTTTCAGAAAACCCTGTCTTTTAAGTCTTCTCAAAATCGGTTGTCAAAATCGGTTGCTCTATCAAGATAAGCTTTCGCATTTCGCCGACAAATTCAAAGATAACGTTTTGATATGGATTTCTGGATATGGAAAGAGGTTAATCGAGCACGAAGGACGAGTGTAGCCACGAAACTTTTTTTTCACTTATCTAAGTTAGCGAAATCCAATCAAATGCCACCATTAATGGAATTTTCAAAGTTACAGGTCAAGAACAGCCCGGTTGCAGCTTACATTCGAGTTGCGTTGGTGGAATGACTAAGCGCTTCATATTGCCGGATGTAAAATTTTATCCTGCTAGCTTCACAGCTTTTTAGCAACTTTAGAGTGATAGATGTACAATCTCTTACCTGAAGGCTTACTTCATATCAGTGTGGAAAGAATACTTTTGCGAAGATTGAAAAAGTTTGTTTGTTTGTATACTAAGAACCTAATTGACCTACAGTCGAATTCCTTTCCCAAAGATTCTCTCAGTCAATTTCTAATTCTAACTAATATATTAGAGGAATGAGTATTGTCAGATCTAGATATGGGTCTATGAATATCTATAAATAACTAAAGAATTCTATGAAACGAGTCTTTAGTTTCTCAATTTACTTCATAAAACTCTCCTCATCTAAATACTCATTGTTTGGCGTGACTTTTACGTAGAGACGTTATATCTAATTGTTTCCATTTATATTACTAAGATGTTAGAAATGCTCGCTTAAGGACAGATTAATGTAATATAACGTCGTTCTAATCATGGCACCTAGAACCTCCTCAAATGGCTATCCTGTACTGTGTACTCTTCCTGTGATTCTAGTGGCCATCAGCTGACTCTTTCGTATTTGGTTCTTGGCCCAGAGCCGCGAATCCATACAGCATGGGGAAGGTAACAATATCTACCCTGCTGAAGAAATTACATAAGCGAGTTGTTTTGACATAGATTTGACTGAGACTGCCGAAACGATAATCAAAGTTAAAACTCAATGAACCCTGACATCCCGTAAATCATGAGTGGGATGGATGCAATAGATAGTGGATGGCGTGGTATTGGGCGGAAGTTAGAGGCCTTGATCTATATTTTGGGGTGGTGGTTTTTCTCGCTCAGCATGTCTGTGTACAATAAATGGATGTTTGGTCGGGGTCTTGACTTTAAATTTCCAATCTTGGTGACATCTTTTCATCAACTTTGCGTGCTATCACTAAGCTTTGGGCTCATGTATTTCTGTCCAAAATTCAGACCACCCGCTGTTGCGGGAAACATCAAGGATGGCACACGAGATCTTCGTAGCTATATTGAGTCATTAAAGATGGATCATATCACCTATATACGACAAATTCTACCCTGTGCCTTAGCCAGTGGCGGGGACATAGGGTTCTCTAATACCTCAATTAGGTTCATATCCTTGACTCTTTACACAATGTTGAAGTCTTCGTCTTTGATGTTTGTGCTTATTTTTGGTTTAATATTTCGCTTGGAAAGGTTCAATTGGAAATTGGTGTTCATTGTATTGATTATGACCGTCTCTGTTCTAATGATGGTACAAGTACATGATTCAGCAATGAAAAAGGATGAAACAAACCTTGGTATTACGTTGATTCTTCTGGCGTCGGTGGTAAGTGGCTTGAGATGGTCATTCACCCAATTGTTGTTAAAACAGAGTTCGTATACTTCCAATCCAATTTCAACGATGTTTTATTTATCTCCAACGGTGTGTGTGTCACTTTTGTTCTTGGGGCTTATTTTTGAAGGCTGGACAAATTTTACATCAGCACCTATTTGGGATATAATGGGTATATCAAAAACAATATTATTGATGATTTTCCCCGGTATTTTAGCATTTATGATGACTCTTTGTGAGTTTAAATTGTTAATGGTCGCACAGGTACTTACCTTCTCAGTGGTAGGTATATTTAAAGAAGTGCTTACCATTTTAACTGGCGTTCTTATATTTGGTGACGGGTTGAGTTATATTAATGTGGTTGGTTTGATCCTCACCTTTGTAGACATAATATGGTATCAACATCATAGAATCACCGAAAATAGAGCATTTGTTAAGCCGAGACAATTAGAAGTTCAGATGGATTAGAGATCATATAAATTTTTAGTTCTACAATCCATCGTACATTTTTAGCTATGTCTTTACGGCTTCCAAAATATAAATATTCATGATTGTTATGTTTATTGGTCCTTATTTAATTATTACGCGTAATTTTAGTACATTGTCAAAAGATAATGCAAATCTATTGGGATCAAAATAACCTGTAAATATCGTATTTAGCTTGGATAGCTGGGTTATGTTATTGCACTCTATAATAACATGACAAACAATAAAAAAGTTCCAGAAACCACTAAAATATTCACAGGTAAAGATCTTTCTCCGTCTAGAGTCAGAAAAACTTTTATTTTGTTTGCAGGACTCTTTGATTTGTGAGTCCTACTACTGGTAACTTGAGGGATTTGGCTGAAAATTGTATGACCACTTATATGACCTGAAAATCTCAGAGGATACTTAGGATCACTATAGTTTGTTATCGATGAAAAAGACATGGTAACCACATTTGAAGGTGTTACAACCGTAGCGAATGGTATCAGACCGGACTGGATATATGCAATAGAGTCATCAATAGTAGAACTGAAGTTTCTAGACTCTGGAGCCAGAACAGTATAACTACTTTTATCTTCATAAACAGTTGTAGTATTTCTATTAGGCTTCCCTAATGCGATTTTGCCACCTTCGTTGTCAACAGCTATATAAGCTGATGATACAAATTGTATACCTAATACATTGAACCCCACATTCGAATTAGGAGTCAAAGCTAGGTAACATGCTTGCCCTCCATTAGCAAATGAAATGTTTTCATAGCCACCTATACTCAATGGAAATATGAAGGATTTGAGAGGCACCTCAATTGTCAAGTCATTAATAGTGAAGTCAATAGTTGACCTTGTGCTATTCATGATATCACACTGCACAATCCAACTGAAAAGATCTTTCGAGTAGAATGCATTAGTTTGTATAGCTAATGCAATTATCGTTTCTAAGGGTAAAACCGTGAAGGCAAACCTTGTATCCAACAACGCAGGGAAGGGAGAATCACCCTGAGATAACAGCAGTGACTCACCATCATCATGATTTCGTAAAGTCATCGAGTCAACTTGAACAATCGGTAACCTAAGTCCGCTAAAGGCTCTTTGTACTTCAGGTCTACTTTGAAAGAAATCTTCGGTGTAGTTCAACATATCAAACTGATAAAAATCGCCTTGAAAATGTGATTTATCAACAGCCCCCAAGACTATTTCACCTGACATTACTTCCTCATACGCAGTGCTACTATTGAACCACATCGAATAGCCTGTGGAGTCAATGAATCCTCTCTCTTTCAAAGTTGAAAGAAGACCACTTCCCTGAGGGCCCAGGGCAAGTCCAACACCACCATAAAAGCTACTGCTATTATCCACTGATACAAAAGTAAAGTCGTCTAAAGTAAGAACGCCACCTTCTTCAGAATCTATAGTAAGATTGTCGGTAGCAAATACTCCCTCAGCTGTTATAGCGTTCAAGTAAGGAACAGCGAATTCTTCACCGTTAGTAATTCCATCAACTTCAGAAGGGTGTTCTGTTGCTTGAGCCAGATATAGACCACCCAGTGCACACACCCTATCCAAGTAATCAGAATGAGTGTAGAACAGGCTAGCAAAGCTCGTATGATATTTGAGAGCTTCAGAGCTATACCACAGCTCAACTTTGTTACAAGAATAATAGTTTGACTCTTCCATTACCCAAATGTTATCTTGTTGTAAATCAACTCTTAAAGTCAAATGTGATTCACCAATGTCGAGGTTCATGTTGACATATGGATCATTCAAGGACTTCGTCACCGGAACTCGTTGTACATCTTTGACATCTTTTACTATTGAACTCGTTATAGTTGGTGTTTTGATTGTGTGCGATGGAGCCCTGTCATGTCGAGATTTGTCGCCGTTTAAACGATGTTGATATTTGGTTTGTGGTCGTATGGATTTCGGATCCTCTGCAATCACAAAGCTGATAGCCATTAAGGCTAACAAGACACTAATGAAAGAGTATTGTGTCCCCCGATACCCCATACTTTGTGGCCACTGGTCCCTTCAACTCAGCTCCGCTCAGAAAAATGTTTTTTAAATGATCCTTTTTTTTTTTTTTCTGTTTTCTTTCTCGTATTTAATTTCAAATCGTGCTACTTTGTGCCAAGGAAGGTATAGTTATCTTGAAGTCTAATATTCTATTGGCTAATATTGCACGCGAAAAAACATGGCTTAGTGATTTGACTGTAAGCCCATAAAGAAATGGGTCTATTTGTTGCCGTTTAAATCTGCATTCATTTGAGACCACAAAAGATGGTTCTATCAATGACGCAAGTTCTGCCAGCATCCTGCAGACTTGTGATCCATTTTTCTCTCCAATGCCTCTTTCGACAGTAAAGAAGATAAAGTCTGCCAATAATTTCTATTTACATCGGTAAGCATATCTCTTTGAATTGGAAGCAGACGGTTGAGGTTAGGTAATTCCTTATGTCAAATCCCTTTCCAGTTAAACTCTCGTGCTGGACTAGAGCCTACATTAAATTATTCACTCCGCCTAGAAGGAGTGCGTAGTATTTCGGTTGCAGCCCCAATGGTAATTCTAGTGGCATTGCATTAATAACTAGCAGCCTCTGAAACGCCCCACAGTCACGGGCTCGTGTCTCTTACGCACCATTTTCGCATATTTGACTAAAGAATTATCAAAAATTATGAGCTAATTATTCGCAGAACGTTCTATTATGCAAGAAGACAGGGTTCTCCCTCTGTTCGCATTATGAGGCATATAGACGACTTTCGATTACTATGAGGAAAAAAAAAAAAAGGAAATTGGAAAATCAAGTATATTTTACACATAAAGCATAAGCTAGATAGAGGTTTTTAAAACACGGTAGCAAAAGCTTGAGACAAGAGATTCTCTAATAGGCTTTATTAAGGTGATATATATGCAAGTGGAGTTGCGTTTATCATCATCAAATATTGTGTTTATTTTGGTGACGAGAAAAGTCTGTAGTGCGGTTGGGTCAGTGACCTTTCCGTAAACACAAGATATCAATTAAGAAAGAACTGTGGTATCATCTCAAGATACATATTAAGCCACTGGTACCCTTTAACCCTTTAATTTGCATGGAATTAATACCCTCTAAGAAAATAGCATTATGAGAAGATTGAAAATTGGGATAAGAACTCAACTCATAATATTGGTTGGGTTCTCTTCTCTATTTTCTTTATTCATTTTAGCTGTGGTGTCAGGTGTTTACTTCAACATGAATTTAGTTCAGTTAAGATCAGAGAGACTTGGCGTCATAGCGAAACTTAAAGCAAGACAAGTGCTGCAGGCAATCGATTTCCTTTACTATCAAGTAAGTCCATTAAGCACTAGAGACGCCATAACTGACCCATTATCCTCGATTCGAGCTGGTAATAGTTCTTCAGATGTTTTTAAGGGTGCTCGTCAATCTATAGAACAAGTTATCTGGTCATCAGAAATGTTTGCCGCTGCTCGATTATACGATCTTGATTTGACGGTGGTTGCTGAAGCATATAATGAAGACAACAATGTATCAGCCCCAGTACTCGATTTCCTATTCCCTTTGGACAAAAACTCTACTATTCCGGAAGTACTCTTTCAACAGGAAGCTTTTTATTCAGGTCCAATTGCGAATTCAAGTAACCCTTTTGGAAGTTATTTCATGGGTATTACTTTACCAATCCTTTCAAATACATCCATTTTAATGGATACCCCTTCCCTCTCTGGTTATTTGACTGTTATTGCAAGTGCTGCCAATATTCAAGGGGCTGTCAATGATTCTAGATCGATAGTCTCGAGCAATGATGGAAAAGATTACTCTGTCGTGGCTGCTAAGCCAGTTTATAATAATCCTGATAATTCATCGAGCCCAATTGTGGGTTTTAATGTTGTTTTTCCCACTCGTGAAGGCGAATATGTTCCAGAAACATTTTACAACATCAATATGTCAACATCAGTCAAACAATCATTTCAAAAGAGTTCGGGAACAGCAGATGATAAATTGGCGGACACAAAAACTAAAGTATCGATAGGGTATGATAGAGTTCATCTTAACTCACAAGAATTTTGGACAATCATTGTTGAGCAAGAGAGAAGTAAATTCTTACAACCAATGCATAAATTTACAAAGATGATCATTGGTGTTGTCATTGGTATTGGGGCTTTCATGTGTTTGTTAACTTTTCCTCTTACAGTGTGGTTCGTAAGGCCCATCACAAAACTCAAAGATGCAACGGAAGCTATAACAAAGTCAAAGAAAAAGGAGAAGGACTCTCAAAATTCTGGCAAACCATCTCTGCCTCCTCCTCCGTATAATAATCCTTCTGATGACAAAAGAAACTCATATTTGTCCAAAGGATCAAGCTCATCTGTTGGATATACGACAGGCATTAGGTTGCCTAGTAGGATACCTAGGTCAAAGGCTTTATTCAAGGATGAGATAACAGAACTCACTGAAGCATTTAATATCATGACTGATGAACTTGACAAACAATACACGCATTTGGAGGATCGCGTGAAATCGAGAACGAAAGAACTAGAAGCCTCGAAAGTGGAAGCAGAAGCCGCTAATGAAGCTAAAACCGTCTTCATTGCAAATATATCACATGAATTAAGGACTCCGTTAAACGGTATATTAGGAATGACTTCAATTGCTATGGATGAAGATGACAACTCAAGAATACATGATTCCTTGAGATTAATTCACAGATCTGGTGAATTACTTTTGCATATTTTAACAGAATTATTGACATATTCCAAAAACACTTTAAGCAGGTCTAAACTTGAAAAATCAAATTTTCAAATTTTGGAAATTGTCTACCAAATAAAATCAATATTTTCGAAATTGGCCATTGATCAAAGAGTTAATTTCAAGATAACGATAAAACCAAGCATAATAAGAAAGCTAATTTTATACGGAGATTCGAATCGAATTATTCAAATCATCATGAATTTAGTATCGAATTCATTGAAATTTACACCCGTTAATGGAACGGTTGATGTGAAGTTCAGGTTAGTGGGTGAATATGATTTCGAGAGATCAAAGACTAGTAGCTTTGAAAAGATTTGTATCGTAAAGCCTAGTACTGGTAAAAAAGGCGATGACATAGATGAAAAGGTCATTGATGACGTAGATAATGACGAGGGTTCAAATGGAAAATTTGACAATTTTCCAAGTGCAAGAAGGAACTCTGCTATTTCGGTTGTTGAGAAGGATAATGTTAGTATTGCCACTTTGCAGAGCAAGGAATTTGAGCGTCTATTATTTGAATCTCAATTTGTTGGCAAACCACTACCTAACTTACCTAAGTTAGGCTACTTGGAGAATGCTAATGAATCACCAGAATCACCAAACCCATCAGAAAATGAATGGCACGATGTGGTAAATACAGACTCTCCGGACTCCGGAGACCTGTACTCTCATGGATCAGTTCGGAAAGGTACTCGGAAAGGTTCTGAGGAAACTGACGAGAGAAATGAGAGTAGAAGTGATCTGACCCCAACTGAGGACGTATTCGATGAGAATGAGAAGCTCAAAGTTGACACCAATAATGGAAATGACGTCTCAAGTAAAGCCCTTCACCTTAGAAATACAAGTGCTTCTTCCCTTACTTCGATAACAGAAAATGAATTGATCAAAAATGAAAAATCTTATAAAATGAGACGTATGTATAACCAGAAAACATGGGTTCTCCAAATTGAAGTCACTGATACAGGTCCTGGTATAGAACCTGCACTTCAAAAGAAAGTTTTTGAACCATTTGTCCAGGGTGATCAAACATTGTCAAGAAGTTATGGTGGTACCGGTTTAGGTCTTTCAATCTGTAGACAATTAGCTAAAATGATGCATGGAACATTGTCATTAAAATCAACGCTTGGTGTTGGTTCCAAGTTTACATTTACTGTTCCTTTGCCTCAGACGGGAGAGGTTATTGTCCCTGATGAAGATATGGCAGACTTCGGAGATGATGAGTTTAATCCTAATTCAAAACTCAGTCGTAAAGTCAACTTCCGGGACCAAGAAGAGTCAATTACCGAAGTTGAAGCAGAAGGGGAAATGGCAAATCCATCGATTTCTGTCGTTGGGACTGATGATGAAGCTGCCAGGGAAGAAACCGATTATTTCACTCAGGAGTTTGGTTCTAAGATTCCTACATCCCCAATATCAGAAAAAGCACCTGATGGAAAGAAGGCAAAACTTCTTGCTGTGCCGGAAAATAAACCTCAATTGGCTACTCGTTCATCTACTGGTACTGCTAGTTCGACTTCTAAGCTTAGTGAGGGGGAGAACAGATTGATGGAGAATTTGTCTCATATCAAGTTGTTAGTTGCGGAGGATAATATGGTGAATCAGGAAGTCATTAAAAGGATGCTTAAACTTGAAGGTTTCGAAGATGTTACTATGGCTTGTAATGGTGCCGAAGCTATCGATTTTCTCAAAGAATCCATGGAGAAGAATGAAGTCTTTGATCTTATTTTCATGGACGTTCAGATGCCAAAGGTCGATGGGCTATTAGCCACTAAGATGATTCGGAATAATTTGGAGTATACTAACCCTATTATTGCATTGACCGCTTTTGCTGATGAGAGTAATGTTAAGGAATGTTTGAGTTCTGGAATGTCTGGATTTTTATCCAAGCCTATCAAAAGAACTAATGTTCGTAAAATTATAACGGAGTTTGCACCAATGTTACTCAAAGAAGTAGTAACGACACCTTCGGCTCATGTTAGGGATGACAAACAACTAGGCCATGGCATTTCAGCATCGTGAACTATTCTCGAGTAATCTTTTTGTCTTCCTTGTACTATACATTAATAGAGTAAATATGACTAAGGTAAATACATAATATAGGGACAATGAAGATAGAATGTGTATAGTCAGTCGGTTGTACGTATAGCTAAGCGTTAGTATTACCTCTATGTTATTTATGGCCTGTACATCCTATGGTCTGACTTCTCCTGTTCTCTATATTACTTTGGAGTAGTATCCTACCAGTTAATTTCATTTCCTTTCAATGACCTGAAATACCACTGTGGTTCATCGTGACCTATGCAGGACGGAACGCATTTGAAATAACAGTCATGTGCTATGCAAGCATTGGTCGCACTATGGCAATTTATAAATGGCGCTCTGTACGCACTAAACCAGCCATCTGATTATCGTAATAAGATAGAAAATAGATGTCCCTTTATATATAACATTGGGTTTAAAATTCAGAGCTTAGTTTTTGATTTACAGATAGAAATCAAATCTACAAGTTTTTCTTCATAATAGAATGACGAAAGGAAGAGGTTATTTTGTCGACGATGAAGAAAGGAGGAGTAGAGGCTCTTACAGGTTCAAAAACTTGTTTCTCAGTGTGGGTTTAGTTGCAGTTCTTATATGGGGAGCAACATTCCTCCTCTCTTCCATTAATGACTTTCGTCTGAACAGACTAGCACAATATGAGTTTGAAAAATTGATGGAAGCTGGTCTTCTTCAATCATCTTCCAAGCCGAAACTGAGAAAGCCACATGTATTGGTGGATGGAAAACTTCCCTTAAATCATTCAACTATCGCAGATGCTGACTTCAATGTAAATATTAAGTCTTTTCAATGGATGCGTGAGCCGGAGTCACCTGCCGATGAAGGTACTTACTTTGAACACGATGGAGAAAAGTTTGTCATAAAATCTATAGTTAACGAAGATTATATGAAAGTACTTTACAATAGCTCCAAATTTTCGTTCAATGGCATTGAATATGACATTGATAACTTTGTGCCATCTCCTGATTTAAAAAAGGCTTTGTTTGTGACTAACTCCACTAAAAAATTTAGGCATTCTTCCACAGCCCTTTACTGGTTTAGAGACCTTTATGAAAACGTAACCACTCCTCTTTTGAGTGAAGATGGTAAAATCTCGGCTGCTGTGTGGTCACCCAAATCAGACCATATTGCCTTTTCCGCAGATAGTAACGTTTACGTATTTGACGTATCAGCAAAAGCACGCAGGCAAATTACCTTTGATGGATCTGATGACATCCTTAATGGTGTTCCTGACTGGGTTTATGAGGAAGATGTTTTTGGAACAGATATCACAATTTGGTGGTCACCAGGAGGTGAAAAGTTGACTTTTTTGAGAACTGATGATACCCAAACACCAGAATTTGACATCCCTTTATATGTGCAAAAGGAGAATCAAGATTACCCAGAAAACTTGAAACTTAAGTACACCAAACCTGGATATAAGCTTCCTGTGGTTGATTTATATGTATATGACGTGTCTACCGGTGATTCAAAAGTGTTGGATCTTCCTACCCAAGAAATAGGTGAGAAAATTATCAATGAAGTTTTCTGGTTGAATGATTCTATCGCTGTCAAGGCTACCAATAGGCATAGTACGGTATTGGAGATGTTTTTAGTAAACACCTACAATCTTGAAAGCGAAATCGTGAGAACAGTCAAAACAGAGAATGAATGGATAGATATCAGCAACAATGCTGTTTATGTCCCTAAAAATGAACTGTTGGGTCGTTTGTATGATGGCTATATCGATACCGTTTCATATAATGGCTATCGTCATTTGGCATACTTTTCTCCTCCCAATGCTAAAGTTGGAAAGCCTTTGACGTCAGGCAACTGGGAGGTTGCGAATGGCGTTGCCGCATTCGATGATAAATCTAATGAAGTCTACTTTAAAGGAACTTTGAAGTCATCGATAGAACGTCACTTCTACTCTGTTAATTTATTTGGTTCTCCATCTTCTATGAAAAACATCACCCATGGTGACTCATACTATTCAGGTTCCTTTTCTCCTGGCGTCAAGTACTTATTGCTTAATTATGAAGGGCCTGGAGTACCTAATCAAAACCTTCTTGATTTAGATAAAGGTAAAATAGTCAAGGTCATTGAAGATAACTCAAAATTGAATGAGAGATTGAAGTCTTATGCTATTCCTGATCCAGATTATAAAGTCGTCACGATACAAGATGAAGATACAGGTGAACCAATTAAGGTTAATGCAGTTGAATATTTGCCCTTGAACTTTGATCCTAAGCGTAAATATCCAGTTTTATTCTTTGGGTATGGTGGACCAGGATCACAGATTGTGAAAAAGACCTTCAGTGTAAGCTTTAGTGCAGCGATAGCAGCAGAGCTTGATTGTGTGGTTGTTTCTGTGGATGGAAGAGGAACGGGTTTCAATGCTTACAATGAAGTTTTGGGCTCGCAATTCCAATTCATAGTAAAGGACAATCTTGGGTATTACGAAGCGAAAGACCAAATTGCTGCGGCAAGATTATGGGCATCCAAAGACTACGTAGATGCAAATTATATTGGTATTTGGGGTTGGTCTTATGGTGGATATCTTACTTTAAAGGCATTAGAAGCAAATTATCCGAATCCTGTATTTTCATTTGGGCTTTCTGTTGCTCCAGTTACTAACTGGCGTTTCTACAATGCAGTGTACACTGAAAGATACATGGGCACTCCAAATGAGAATCCAGATGGTTATAATAGATCTGCTGTGCATAATAACATCAAGAATTTTGCACATGCTAAGAAGTTTTTCATTGGTCATGGTTCGAGTGATGACAACGTTCATTTACAAAATTCGCTCAAATTGATAGATGATTTTAATCTTCAAGATATAGAAAACTTTGAGTTCATGATTTTCCCAGATAGTGATCATAGAATTTCTTACCATAATGGATTTAACGTTATTTTCAGCCGTCTTACTGATTTTATAAGACGTGCGATTGATGGTGACTTCGATTGATATTTATAAATAACTTAAAAAAGGACGTTTAATATACAAATGAAGGGTTCTATTTACCTTGTAGGATTTTCCTTTTTTCAGATTTTATAAAATAATGCATGCTTTGTTCTAAGGTCAATTAGGTTTAAACTTAAATGCTATACTAAAAGGAAATAGTCTTATTTCGTACTTGTCGTAAGTATGTTAGAGTGAGCGAGGAAATGGCAATGGAGCCAAAAAATAAAAACAAAAGACTCACTCACATCTTCATCCTTGTTTGCTTTCAGGCTACAACTGGGTGATTGTGGTCGCACAGTGCAATACAGGGAACCGTTCCTTGAAAGGCTGCAAATTGCTGAAACTTTCCTGAAGGACAGGATTTATAAGCTGTAAACGACTGGATGTCAAGTTGCTTTGAGGAAAATATAGTAAGAGAATTGATCCTAATACCTGGAATATACTACTTAAACATGTATGGATATACTTTAATTATAGTTTCACAACATGTTCAACTCATCTGGAGAGCCTATGTGCAATCCACATCCAAAAAGATATCGCATTTTCTAGTTTGTTGCTCGATGATACGGCTTACATTAACATAATATATTAAATATTGGAGATACTTTTGTTTATTCTTCTTTTATTAGCTTCTCTTTATCAATGATACATCTCCCTGCCTCCAAATAGTCTTCACTACCCATTTACTTACTTTCCATAAGTCTTCATCTAGCACAAGATCCACGAAGAACATAGCTCCAGCCGTATAATTGGGGGCATCTGGTGTATTTCCAGTTCCAGGTGCCCAGTGCAGAGTTACACCATTTGCTGTTAGGTATGCTTTTAGGTCACCTTCTTTATGATGTACCCGAATATTGCTGACCATGTGAGTGGTATCCATTGGACCAACAACATTGAAGACATTTTTTATGGAGCTGAGATTGTCATAAATTGTTCCATTCACTTCAAAAATAGCTTCTTTATCCATGGCACTCTCTAACAAAGAATAATCATTAGTATCGAAGGCGATAACTGCACGGAAAATTGCGTCGGCAATAAGGCCACTTTGAGACGAGATTGTAAGTTTGTGCGGAAATGACATTTTGACAAAGTAATGAACTGAACTTATTGCAACATAGGCCCTTTATATCTTGGGGTATGCTATTAAGAGGTGACAAAAAAGTATTAAATCCGGTTAATACTTTAGACGGAGCAACATTTGTTATCACCGCTCTTTTCTCCGTATATCGTGTACATTTAGAAGGACATGCATTTGTCAGGCTGAATGAGCCTTCGGTCTAACGAATCATCTTGGAACATAGCGTATTATTGGAGAAAGCTTTGAGGCTCACTGCCGATCTGTATGTTCCTTTGTGAGTGGGTGAACAATCTGACCCCTATAATCCTAGAGTCATTGAGAATCAGCCTAAGCATAGTTTTTCATAGCTGCCGGGATTAAATCGAAGGACATCGAAGATCACTGCTGGTTCAAACCCCAAACAAACTATCAGAAGAAAAGTGGATACCACCTCTTTCTACACCATCTCAGTTTTAAGAATCAATGCTACCTTTATGGCATATGGTACCAAATTGACCCATTTGTTCGTGAAACATAGGAACGAGAACGCATAAGGTGTTATTTTTATTGTCAATGCAGTGTAATTGTGTTTCTAAGCATCCGTAGTGTGATGATACGTATTTCAGTGCTTATACGTCTTATAAAATGATATTCAGAAAACAACAAAAAGCAGTTTCTAGAAAAATGATATACTTAAACATGAATAGAACCTGCTAATCTAATTGGAACAAATAAAGATGTTCCTCTAAGCGGCTCTTATTTCTAGTAAAGAATTCTTCCTAACTCACACTGAGCGTCGTTTGTTAACAGCCGTATTAACCTTTGGGCAAAGGGTTTACACGGGGCGGATGCGTAGACGTCCGGATTAGGAAGTCTATCGTAGTTTAAGAATTTTTTTTTTTTCACCAATAATCAAAGGTAGAACGGCTTAAGATGATCATTTACAAGGACGTTACCTCTGGGGACGAATTATTGTCTGACGCTTACAACGTTAAGCTCGTTGATGGTGCCGTTTACGAGGCCAACTGTGCCATGGTTAAGGTCGGTGGTGACAACATTGACATTTGGTGCCAATCCATCTGCTGAAGATGGAGCTGACGATGCCGATGACACTGCTGAAGTTGTAAACAATGTTGTTTACACTTTCAGATTACAAAACACTCAATTTGACAAGAAGTCTTTCATGACTTATATCAGCTGCAAAATGCTGAAACTTCCTTGACGCACAGGACTTATAAGCCGTAAAGGGCTGGATGTCAAGTTGCTTTGCGGAAAATATAGTAAGAGAATTGATCCCAATACCTGGAATATACTACTTAAACATGTAAGAGCAGAATGGATATAATTTAATAATAGTTTCACAACATGTTCAACTCATCTGGAGAGCCTATGTGCAGTCCACATCCAAAAAGATATCGCATTTTCTAGTTTGTTGCTCGATGATAACGGCTTACATTAACATAATATATTAAATATTGGAGAACACTTTTGTTTATTCTTTATTTATTAGCTTCTCTTCATCACTGAGACATCTCCCTGCCTCCAAACACTCTTCATTACCCATTTACTTACTTTCCATAAGTCTTTGTCTAGCACAAGATCGACGAAGTACATAGCTCCAGCCGTAAAATTGGGGGCATCTGGTGTAAGTCCAGTCCCAGGTGCCCAGTGCAGAGCCACACAATTTGCTGTTAGGTATGCTTTTAGGTCACCTTCTTTATGATGTACCCGAATATTGCTGACCATGTGAGTGGTATCCATTGGACCAACAACATTTAAGAGATTTTTTATGGAGCTAAGATTGTCATAAATTGTCCCATTCATTTCAAGAATAGCTTCTTTATCCATGGAACTCTCTAACAAAGAATAATCATTAGTATCGAAGGCGATAACTGTACGGAAAATTGCGTCGGCAATAAGGCCACTTTGAGACGAGATTGAAAGTTTGTGCGGAAATGACATTTTGACAAAGTAATGAACTGAACTTATTGCAACATAGGCCCTTTATATCTTGGGGTATGCTATTAAGAGGCGACAAATAAAACGTATTGAATCCGGTTAATACTTTAGACGGGGCAACACTTGTTATCACCGCTCTTTTCTCCGTATATCGTGTACATTTAGAAGGACATGCATTTGTCAGGCTGAATTTGAGCCTTTGGTCTAACGACTCACCTTGGAACATATCATATTTATTGGAGTATTAATCCGGTTAATAATGTAGAAACGGAGTAACATTTGTTATCACCGCTCTTTTCTCCGTAAATCGTGTAAACATAGAAGGACATGCATTGTCAGGCTGAATATGAGCCTTCGGTCTAACGAATCATCTTGGAACATAGCATATTTATTGGAGAAAGCTTTGAGGCTCACTGCCGATCTGTATGTTCCTTTGTGCGTGGGTGAACAATCTGACCCCTATAATCCTAGAGCCATTGAGAATCAGTCCAAGCATCGTTTTTCATAGCTGCCGAGATTAAATCGAAGGACATCAAAGATCACTGCTGGTTCAGACCCCAAACAAACTATCAGAAGAAAAGTGGATACCACCTCTTTCTACACCATCTCAGTTTTAAGAATCAAACTTACCTTTATGGCATATGGTACCAAATTGACCCATTTATTCGTGGAACATAGGAACGAGAACGCATAAGGTGTTATTTTTATTGTCAAGGCATTGTAATTCTGTTTCTAAACATCCGTAGTCTGATGACACGTATTCCAGTGCAACAATGTGCTTATACCTCTTATAAAGTGATATTCAGAAAACAACAGAAAGCAGTTTCTGGAAAATTGATATACTTAAAACATGAATAGAACCTGCTAATCTAATTGGAATATATAAAGATGTTCCTCTAAGCGGCTCTTATTTCTAGTAAAGAATTCTTCCTAACTCACACTGAGCGTCGTTTGTTAACAGCCGTATTAACCTTTGGGCAAAGGGTTTACACGGGGCGGATGCGTAAACGTCCGAATTAGGAAGTCTATCTTAGTTTAAGAAATTTTTTTTTTTCAGAGCATAAAAAAATTTTTTGAATTTTCAATAGTTAACACATCTCACCAAAAATCAAAGGTAGAACAGCTCAAGATGATCATTTACAAGGACGTTATCTCTGGGGACGAATTATTGTCTGACGCTTACGACGTTAAGCTCGTTGATGGTGCCGTTTACGAGGCCAACTGTGCCATGGTTAAGGTCGGTGGTGACAACATTGACATTGGTGCCAATCCATCTGCTGAAGATGGAGCTGACGATGTCGATGACACTGCTGAAGTTGTAAACAATGTTGTTTACTCTTTCAGATTACAAAACACTCAATTTGACAAGAAGTCTTTCATGGCTTATATCAAGGGTTACATGAAGAGAGTTAAGGCTTACTTGGCTGAGAAGGACCCAGAATCTATTGAAGCTTTCGAAAAGGGTGCAACTGCTTACGTCAAGAAAGTTATTTCCTCTTTCAACGACTGGGAATTCTACACTGGTGAGTCTATGGACCCAGATGCTATGATTGTTTTGTTGAACTACCGTGAAGATGGTCAAACTCCATTCATTGCTATCTGGAAACACGGTGTGTCTGAAGACAAGATTTAAAATTCTTCAGATCCTAATTTCTTTATGTAGTTCCCGAGATTAGTCCAAAGGCTGGACAAAAATTGAAGTGATATATCTATATTATCATTATATGTTCATGTCATGGTGTAATACTTAGACACACGTTTTCTAATGTAGTTGTGGAGTCTGTATATAAAAAGATTTCTGAATTGAATTTTGGCATCAACTGTTTGATCGCATGTAATCTACTCTCGTCTACCACTCTTCTCGCTAGTAATCCTAAGGCTTTTCTTTCACTTCCGTCGAGCCCTGAAAAATGTGATATCGTTTTCTCAGTATCTGTTCTCTCTATATCGCTCACTGCCCACGATACTATTTTTTTAAGTACATTGAACGATTCAGCAGTGCTAAAGCCCATTTTCTTGAGATAATCTTTGGACTGTGGTAAGAGTTGATCGTACGAACATGCATGCCTGCAACACATTGCGATCAAGAGACCTCCGAATTTAGTGGCTTTCTTTTCTGCTAAAGACGTGTTCAAAAGCAGTTTTATCGTCAAATCAGTGGCTGCACCACATAAATGCTTCGAGATTCCCACAAACTTGTCAGATTCAAAGAGATCAACAAAAGTGTCCAACTTCAAATCTTTAATATCGATTCTCGTTCTTTTTATGTCAGGCACATTCATATTTAAATCAGCCTCTCTGAAATCTCTTAGAATCCTATTATCTGCCTTGAGTCGGTTTACTCCTCTGTCAATTAGTCCAAACCCATAGCCTTTACTCCTATTTTGTAACTTTCCATCCCTTACGTCTTCCATAATACAAGAATTTACACTTCTAGATAACTCTCCTTTTCCACAGCCAAATTCAATATATGCATAATTACTTTGAAGGAGACCTTTGCTCTGAAGATTTGCAATAAGGGAAGATTGCTGTTGGGTGTGTCTATGATGAACAGTCGGTGAATCGAGTTTGATCAATCCTTTATGGTCCATTTTCCTTAAAGTTAGAGGCTCATATTTAACCTTTTGCAATATTCGTAAGTACTTCATGAACAGTTCTTCTTCGTTTAAATACTCTTCTTCGTCGACTGAATTGCAATTATGTTGACAATCAAGAGTATCATTGTTCTTCGAATGGCACTTTAACTCGCAGTTAATATCTCTTTGGAACCATGGATCTTCTTTCACTTTGGGTTTTGCATTACATTTTTTGAGATGTGAGTGTAACTCATGTTCCCACACTGTGTGATTAGGGTCTAACGGGCAAGGTACTCTGTCTTTCACGCTGTCATCATATATCATATGTTGGGAACAATACTTATTCTCCGCCTTTCTTTGCATAGAACAGGTTCTGCCTTTTTTTGCTAGAAAGTAACCACATTGAAACCCCTTCGATTCTTCACTCCCCAACTTTCTCCTCTTCTTGTCTATATAACTTTCCTTAGTCATTCTATTGGGGTTGAGGTTGTACTTTCTATATTGAAATATATTGATGATCGAGAAAATCAGGCATCTCATCTCGCATTGAAAAACCCGAGATACACAATTTAAGTACTAACAAAGTCAACTGGAGTTCTAAAACGTTGAGGTTTTTGCTTACTACAAGATGTCAGGTGCTAATGGATTAAATAACTTCATGTGGAAGTTAGACTTGTTGGAAGCCAAGTTCAATGACGCTAACCCAAGATTTCCCACCACGAAAAAGTTGTTGCAAGCTAAAAACAATAAGAAATTATTGAAGAGACTACCAGATTCTGCAGAAGCAGCTCAAGAGGAAATAGGAAAGTTGAAAAGTTTAGCATTTGCACGGAAGTATCATGCTGCAGTTAAAAAATTAAGAGCAAGGCTTTATGATGCCACCAAGGATGACATTGCCAAACTCAAAAATAGCAAAGACAAGGAACTGGTTGTGGAGTTCTTGAATGAAAGACAGAATATTAATTACTTAATAGAATCGAGATTGGTCAAAATCATTATTACTGTGTTTTTAACAAACAAACAATTGAAAGAGAATCCACCAACATTTATTATGAAGGATATACGTGAGATAATTGTGAACAAAGAAAATGTATCTAACCCATCGACTTTCTTTATCAAGTTTTGCAAGGATAATAAGAATATGAACAATTATATCTCTAGTATTTGGAATTCAAAAGCAGTTAAAAGCATTTTAGGTGAAATTGATTGGTCTTTTAGAACGATAAGAGGTAATCTCACCAAAAAAGAGAGAGACGAAAGGAAGATTGCAACTGGAAAGCTAAGTGAGTCTGAAGTGGAAGATTTACATGACAAGACTTTTGAAACTACTAATGATAATTCAAATAATGGTCTGGACATCGAAGGTGATGCCAATGAACATAATGAAAGTGAAGCACAAGAGGATGATGTCGTCGATAAAGTTGATGCTGAAAATGCATTTGAGTTGTTTTCAGCATATGACAATATGATAGGTGACTCAGACCGAGAAGAAGAGGACGAAGGAGGTTTGGATCCTAAAGTAAACTACAATGAGGTAACAGATGAAGAGCCAAGTGAAAGTGATGATAACGACGAAGAAGAGTCCTCGGGAGAAGAAGATGCTCTTAAGAATAATTTGCCAGAATTGGCTCTGGGATATTATTCTGGAGGATCAGATGACGAAAGCGACGATTTAGATGGTGATGAAGTAGTGAAGGAAGCGACCGGACCCCAGAGAAAGAACAGGAGAGGTCAAAGAGCAAGACAAAAGATTTGGGCCAAAAAGTTTGGCAAAGAAGCAAATCATGTCATAAAGCAAAAAGAAATAGCTGTCAGTGAAAGAGAGCGTAGAAGATTAGAATTTGAACAAAGGCAAAGAAAGAGAGAAGCAAAGATGAATGAAGCAAGTGCTACGAGCGCTAACACTACTGTTCTTGGTGAACGCAAGACTACGGATAAGAATGATACAAACAAGACTAGCGAAACAAAATATCATCCATCTTGGGAGGCTAAAAAGAAGCAGGAAGAGAAACTTAAAAATATTAAGTTCACTGGTAAAAAGATCACATTTGACTAAGAGACGAGTCATCTGGCTGTACGCTATAATTCAATAAATTTTTTATTATATATTCATAACCTGTCATAATCTATCTTAAAACTAGCATTAATATACTCCGGATTAAGTTCTTGACATGCAATCGGACTTTGTAGCTGAATGAAATATTCACATTTTTGACGCTCCATAACTGCTACTAATTTTTGTTCCTCCCCACAAACAAGTTCAACTTTAGCTGATCTATTGGGACCATTCCAGCATTTTGTGCCATGCTTGTAGCTCATGATATTCCCATCAAGTTCGGAGAATCTACCGAGAAGAATATCATCTTGATAAATACTATCCAAAAGTCCAACATTATACTTATATCCATTGATGGTCTTCTTGAACCACTTAAACTTCACTGGTCTAAATATATCATCCTCTCCGTATTCCGCGTTGAGATCTTCCTCAACAATTTCCATCTCTGACTCAATTGGACTCAATTGCAGATTTATTTTTTCAATTGATGCTGCAGCTTTGGTCTGCTTTTTCAAAATCGCTTTTTCTCGAAGCTCTGCTAATCTTGCTTTCGCCTGATCACTATCTTTAGAAGCAAAGTATGGGAAGTAGTATTGTAAAAGACCACTCAATGTTGGAACATTTGAATTAGCGTTAGTTCTGGAAGCCGAAGATTTCAAATAAGTCACAAACTTTTTCATTGATGATTCTATATCAAGGTCTTCATCCTTAATGTTTTCGTATTTTGCTTCGTATTCTTTGTACCTATTAACAGAGTCTTCGATATTATAATGATTGTCTGTCAAGGAGCTTAATATTTGTTCTAATTCCTCAATCCTCGAGAGTGTATTTTCATGGAAGTTTTGCTTTCTTTGCACTTTTTTCATCAAGGCCTCAACATGCTCTGATAACTCCTTTGTGAGATAAGAATCTTCGCCAATGTCTTCATCTTCAACTCTATTTGCTTCCTCTTCGATGAGTTTTCTCTTCCTCAATAACGAAACTCTTTGCTCTTCAAGATCTCTTAGCGAATCCTTGAGTGATTGTCTTTGCTCTTGAGCTTCAGAGCGTAAAGTGTTCTTGACGATAAGTGCCTCTTTCGAATCCCTCTTTAGTTTTGCCTCGTGTTCTAGGAACTGTTCATGTACTTCTTTACACTTGTTAGGGCACTTTCTGGTTGCATATTCGTCTGATCCATCGCAGCATATATCATAGTCACATACGCCATCATTCAATTTGAAGCTCTCAATGAACCCAGGGATATGTCCTTCATTAGCACAGTAGAATCTGAAACTGCTATCTTGGCATGCGTTGGTGCCAATTTCATCAGAGCCATCTGGACAGTCACAAACGTCATCGTTGATTTGGCTGTAGTCTATAATAATAGATGGGTCTGATAAGCAACGCCATTTCTTGGTCAGTGACGTTTCATCAATTGGCTTGTATAAATGTTGTCTTTCAGGTTCTACTCCCAAGATACCCTGAGAGACGCTGTAATGAATTACGGAGACTATGGCTAATATAACACCCCAATGGTTCATGATTAAAACTAGCCAAAAGATAAGGTGCTGTAGCTTTTTTCGGTCCTCTTGGTCACCCGCGTTTATTGAAATTTCAATACTACTCCACGAACATACACTCACCTGGCTTCCAACTCTACAAAGATATATGCTGACAGAGTTTCTCGGGATAAACTTTGTTAATGAGTAAGCCCAAAGGCCGCCATGAGTTTGAACCACTTTCAATCTCGAAATGTAAGAGAATGGTTCGACCATTGCTCTCTAAAATACACCATCTCACTGATTTGAGTTTGAAATCACCGTCACTACTCGACATTAGTTTGCCTTATGATGAAATTGACGAATATTTAGAGGAGTTGAAGCGAGGCGACAAGCTTCAGGGTAATAGGAAAGGCAGATCAACTTATAGATCCTCCAGATCTGGCTCCAGAACTTCAAGTAAAGATTCCAAGATGATTGTCACCTTGAAAGTAGGGCGGAGAAATCTTCTGACGTATGACAGGGTATATCCAGAAGATACTGACACAGCCAAGGAACCTAAGTCACACGTTTTGTTTGGCTCCGAAAAGTTTGACTCGAGGCTAAACAAAAATTTGCAGAAGTTTTTGAAACCAATGAATTCTTTCGACAGGCTTTCATCCTTGAAGCCATTTGTGTGCAACGACTTGTTTCACAGCTACAGCGAAATTTTCCATGCTTTTAGGAACATAATGTTCTCGATATCTCAGGCAGATAATCAGCAATTAAGTAGCGTAACTAAGTTATCTTCGTTGTGCTCGAGAAAGCTAGGCCAAAATATTGCATTATCCACTAAAACTACTTTCTATAAAATGAACCAATCGATATTATTTGATCCGTCCACGGTCCCAGGTCTTATGAAGGATTTCAGTCATTTTGCAGACGACATAGAGGACTGGTTACAACTTGAACCTAGCTTAATAACTAAACAATACAGAGTGGATTTTGTTCTTGGATATATTATTCACCTCTTAGTGTTTAATCTGTATCTGACTCTTTATTTGCTAATTCCAACCTTGGTTCACTGGCTTTATGAAGAACTGCTTGTGACCCTGAATGGCATTTACAAATCCGCTCTAAGAACATTTTTTGAAGAATACTTTTTCTTCAGCTATAAAAACTTGGGGGATATCACTCCTGAAGCGATTACTCAACTTCATGGTCCATTCGACTGGCAAGGAAACGTAAACAAATTTTGGACCTTACATGAAATTGGTTATTGGAAGGACCTTATAGAGACATTAGATTTCAAATCGAAATCCAGTCTTGACAGTAACTATGAAGCATTGATTTTAGACTTTTTGAGTCAAAAAGGAAAATTAGAACTCTTGGTCTCTTCTAAAGCTGCTCTTAGTCGACGACTTTTTCTAGAAAATGATATACTACCTATGATGCAGCGCAATGCAAAACACAAACATATTAATGAACTTTTGATGAGAGTACTCAGTATATCGATCTTCGGAATTCGTCAAGGAATCAAGAAAATGTCAAGTACACAAGATTTATTCAATCATCTTCAAAGTTCACTAAATCAATTAAGACATTTCACAAGAACTTGGTTGGTTGCAAGTTCCAAGGAAGAGGATCTCTACTGTTCAATGTATGATGGCAACAAATATATATTCGAAGGTGTTTTACAGAGTTGTGATTTTTTATGCAGAAAGTACAAGCAGGTGTTGCACAAGTTAAAGGTGTATTCTTTGAATACTCAGGATGATTCAGATACCTATCGTATCCTGCGCTTAAACGATGATTACAAGCGTATTTATAAAGAGACGCATATTTTGAAGACACTGACTGAAATTGTAATGACATTCTATCTTGATAATCAAAGATTAGTTACCATTGAGCCACTTTTACCGAGGCATATTGCAAACTTCTTAATTGAGCTACAGTTTTCCCAAAGGGGTAGCAAAATGAACTTCAACTATGATGACCTTAAGGCATGGCTTTATTCTAAAAAAAAATCATCTTACACTGACATTGCTCGTCGGTTATCATCAGCATCTCAGCCTTCGTAACTTCTTTGTAAGTAATAAAATTATGCATAACGCACTGCGTTGTTACAACTTATACATATGTTTAAGGAATGCTTATGTTCTTTCCATTAATGGTTCCATTTTTTAACAAATCAATGATTTTATTCAGAGCTTCTTCAAGCGATGCCGTAGGTATTCCATCCTTGTTACTGACGCTTCTACCCATATCAGTATCGGGTAATAAGCCAGGTACTATCGAATTCACCCGTATATGGCCACGTAGTTCTGCGGCAAGTGATTCAGTGAACCCAATCAACCCAGCCTTGGTTGCCGCATATACCGAAGTCCCAGGGAATGTATTGCCAGTTATTGATAGAATGGAAGAGACATTCAATATCTGAGGAGTAAACTTGTGCCCTTCGCTAGATACTGGCACTTTCTTGGACAATCTCATCATTGGTTTGTATGCTAATTTACTCAAAATTATCGGAACTGCTAAGTTCACTTTGATCATCGAGGTTATCAAATCATTACTTGATCGTGGCAATAAGCTATGACTTGTAATACCTGCGCAGTTGATCAAGATTGACACCTCTTCCAATTCTTTCGCAATTGTTTCTGTTACTCGATCAGTATCTGCAATTAAATCCTTTAGGTCCAAAGAGATATAGCGGTGTTTTTGCTGACAATCTATTCTTGCGAGCTCTTGTACGCTGCTTCGAAGAAGTTCACGATTTCGTGCAAGAGAGGTAACAGAACAGCCCTCCTGAGCTAACCTTGATGCTATTGCCCTTCCTAGGCCTCTAGATGCACCTGTTACCAAAGCTTTTCTATTCAATAAGCTCATTATCTGACAAAATGGCTGAAATGGAAGTCAATTAGTGTTTATCGCTGCTGTACTAAGATATATATCAAGCCGTAACTCATTTACTGTAGCAAAAAAAAATTATTCAGAGAAGACTTCGTGGCCAAGCTGGTTAAGGCGTGTGACTGTTAATCACAAGATCGTGAGTTCGATCCTCACCGAGGTCGTTTCCTGCCTTTATGGCCAAGTTGGTAAGGCACCTCACTAGTAATGAGGAGATCGTCAGTTCGAATCTGGCTGAAGGCATTTTTTTAAACAATGATATTGACTATAATTCTTCCATTTCATTAAATGAATGTTAGATGCTTAAGTTAAAATACGAATTATATTAATATGCTAAACAAGTAGTGAAAATAAACCCTCCCCCAAATTATTATTAAATATGCAAAACACTATCAAGTGGAGATAGCAACACTGGCGCCATTTTGTACTAAACTACTCAGAATTTCGTTGACGCCAGTCAGCTGGAAGTTTAAATCGAGATATCTGTGATCGAAGTGCAAATTGTAAACTCTCGAAAGATTGAAGTTTTGTGAAAAATCAAGATGATGCACACTTGGATGTGTTTCAGTTGTTACTGGAAAGTTTTGATCGTTCAAGTAAGTGAACTTATTATGTGAAAGGTCTATTCTTTTCAATGGTAAACTGATGAAAAATTTGGAGCGGAAGCATCTGAGATTTGAAAGTTTATTCACACCAATCAGTAAATCTTCTAGCTTAGAAATAAGGTGCTTATCTTCATACATGTCACTGATTCCTTCCAAATCGACATCATTTATATTACAACCATCAAGTTTTAATTGAACTATGTTGGAGAAAAGAAAATCTATCAACGGATAGTTTGTAAATCTCCATGCATCTCTTATGAGCATTTCATTTTGAGATAAGTCAAGGAATTGCAAATGTGGACGACTTTCATGCGAAGGTGGCACAATGGTTCTCAATTTATTTTTGGAAAGAATCAAGGTCTTTAAACCCGAGAAATCTATATTTTCGATACTCTGAATGCTATTGTTGCTAAGGTTCAAATGTTCCAAGCCGAGAGGTAACTTAACCCCAGAACAACGCAACAGTCCATCTTGATTGATGATCGTTAAGCTTTTGAGGTTGGGAGCAAATTTCCTCCAGTCTAAAAAGTTCAAATTTGATAAGTCATTATCCTCGAGACGTAAAACCTTCAAATTAGGTAAGGTTATATCACGCAACTCCCTCATATCTATCTCTGACGAAACAATGGATAATTCGTTGAGCTCATGAAGATTCCTAAGAGATGCATAGTTGAAATTGATACAAAGCTTGAGTTCAAGCTTCTTCAAATTATTTGGAACCGATGTGTCAAGATATAATCTTGAAAACATGCTGCATAATGTGGTTGATAAATTCTCTAATTCCTCGCTGACCTCAATTGTTAAATCAGTGGCATCATTAAAATTGAGTGATAACGTTTTAAGTCCATTAGTGGAAAGGGCCAAAGTCTTATATTCGCGGAATTCGTCGCACAGATAGTCATTGAAAAGAAGCTTAACCTTATGCTTAGTATGATAGTTGCCTGCCACCTCTGCAAATACATCCATGAACAAACGAAGAGCATGTAAGTCGGCTTTTGAGGAACGATGGACCAAAACATTCATTCTTTTCTTAGTAGCCATTTTCATGATCTTGCCAATATCATCCATTTTCTTCCCAAAATATTCGAACACATTTTCAAAGTTCACAACGAATGTGAAGACAGCAGCTTCTAAAATAGCAGGATTTGCAGCTACCGCTTTAAAGAATTCTTCATACGTTAATATAATCACCAAGTGTTCTGGTTTATCAGCAAGCATTCCATTCAAAATATCACTGCGCTTCAGAACAATCATTACACTTGTTCTTTTTCTCATCTCCCTCTGGGCTGCTTCCTTGGAAGCTTTATAGTAAGCGAATTGCTTAATTTCATTGAAAGACAAAACTTTTTGATCGAGAATGGTTTCGATAATATCGTTAGAAACGTCTAATAAATCCATTTTTAATTACTTTAGTTCTGCAGATTAACTTAACCGATGAGCGATGCGGATAAGTAAGTGGCTAGAATGCAATTGAATAAATTGTGATTTGATTATGGTTTACACTTAAAACGGGTTGATATTAAGTCTTCAACTTCTTGTATCAGCCTCACTTTCACGTCTGCCTAGTGCTTGCAGCCTTTTAATGCGATTGATATTATACAACTATTATCTCTGATGTATCAAGACCAAAAATACCTAATTTTTGATCAACGTCTTTATGTTCACGTTTAAGTACATTAAACAGCATTCACAATGTGATTATAGAAGAAAATTTTTAATGGCTCTTCGCCCTATATTTATCATAGTGCACAAGTGACAAAGGTCCGAAAAATCCTCCTGGGGAGAATCATCTGTAAGATTAAATGCAGGTCCTTCACATATTTTACTAATTAGGACCCGCCTGATATCCGTTAGTCAGGCGACCTGATCCCACATGTCGCTTGTCTCGGTAAAATTAGTGGAGAATTATTGAATCAGGAGATCATGGGAAATAGACAAGGGGCACCGTTGCGGTAGCAATAATAATAATTATAATAATAATAATAGTAATATTAATAATAAATATATATTAGAAAGTATGAAGTTGCCGAATCTTGGAAATAATGGGCTCGTAAGAAAATTTCATTATGTGACCTTTACATTCTTTCTCATCTCTGTCCAGGATCGCTATGTAAGGAGACCCTTAGTGCGTGCCATTTCTGTAAGCATGCGGGTGGATGCAAAAATCATTTTACCCCTGTTGCTTTTACCGTTGGCGTGTACAGTAACCAGTGTTTCCTCAACTAAGAATAGGCTGTAGTTTGCTTCTTCTGACTGAGTATCCGTATACTAAAAGGTTAGGACAACTACCTATGTAGGGTTAAGCTTGAAGACATGACACTTGTTGATTTCCTTATTCGTCTATATCTCACGGTGGCTGATTTTTTTTCGGCATCTTCGCGATGCTGCGTTTCTTTTTTTCACATATCCGCTGCAACGTTGTTATATTCGGGCTACAGGCATTACAATAAGAATTCGGAACAATTGCAATTGGCGCGAAATGCACCAAAAGGATACTGCCCCACCCTTTTCTTTTTCGCTTACTGAGCAGATGTCATCGCATCAATCCATTGTGTCTTCATAAAACTATAACATTGCATATTAGCTTGAAACTGAGTCTACACGAAAATAAACAAGTTCCAGCCTTTCTGTGAATTACCTGTGGGTTCTACCTTAAGTTCCAGCTTAGGAGACTCGGGTAAAGCGATTATACTTCCATCTAAACAAAATCTTCTTTGACGGATGGATGTCGCATTTGTCACATTAAGTTTGATTTTCTCATGCTTTGTTATTTTTCTATACGTCACACGATTGTCATTAATATGACTACCTTTGTTATATACCTCACCCATAATATCAATAATATATTTCCCTCCTTCATCATGTTGATACTTGAAAGACACAAGATAAAGTGAATCGTCTAAAATATTGCCCTTAGGCAGAATATCGAATGTGGGCTCAAATCTTGTTGATGAGGTTAGAAGAAAATAAGCAAAGGGTCCTTCAATGACATCATTTTCAATTTGTACGTTCCCTTCATATCTTTGTTCTTGAGAAAGATTTGAATATGCTGCAAGCTTGAATCGGTCTATTCCATGTTTTCTCATCTCCGGGGTATCACTATCTGCTACTAACGAAGCATGGAATGCCCATGATAATACTACAATAAACTTTAAGGGCTGAGTAATTTCACCGATCTTTTCGTCTTGCGAGATCAAGTAAGATCCTTGTGGGAAATCTACTTCGTACAAATTTAACGGCTTATCAGTAGCCTCAGAAGTTAAGAGCCTTTTCACTGCTGATACTTCATCCTTTAAATCTAATGATAAAGCAAGACTGTTTCCCGTTCCAGCAGGAATTGGAAATAGGGTAATAGATGGTGACCCCTTCACTGTTTCTAAGCCGTTAATGAACTCATTGACCGAAGTGTCTCCGCTTAGAAATATAATGAAGGCATTAGTTGTAGTATTTGACAACTCCTTTGCAAATTCATGGATCGATTTAGCACTTGTGGTAGCCACATATTTATACTTCAATTCGAAGATATCCTTGAATATGGGCTCAATCACTTGCTTGTAAATATCTCTATCTCCATTTCTGCCCTTCCCAGAGTAAGTGGAATCTATAACGATAATGTCTCTCTCAGCAAAGCGCTTATTAATCCATTCCCTAGAGACTACTGCAGATTGGTTATCACCAGTCACTTTTTTCTGCACTTTAAGTTCAAATGATTCCAGAGATATATCAACGGATACCAATTGATTGGTGTCAGATTGGTAGAACAATTCCTCTACTAAATGTTCGTTGGACATAATTACTTCTCCCTTCGTATCTCTATCTAAATATAATTATGAATAATTATGAACTACTCTGCGTATTACGCACTATTGCAAAAAAAACTGTGGTTTCGTGAGGTGCTCTATTCTGCACTCCTATTTCGTGGCGTCACCTAAGATATCAGTAACAACTAAAGAAACACAAATATTACATACTTAGTTTTGATAACCATTGAACCCGGAATTGAAGTTCCCAGATCTATTCGAATAACCATTTCCTTGTCCCAGTCCGTATCCTTGGCTACCATATCCTCTGGACCCATTTTGATTCGAGTTACGGAATCGATTATTATTGTACTGGGCATTATTGAAGCCCCCTGGACGGTTGGGTAATGATCCTGGACCACGGCCACTGAAATTTCCATTGTATCCTCCATTACTTCTATAGCCATTATGATTGTCATAGTTGTTGTAACTATTATAGCCTTGGCCGTAATTTCCATTATTATATCCACCGCCATTGTTATATCCGTTTCTATAATTGTTTTGATACCCACTTTGTCTTCCATTTTGGAATCTACTGTTAGACTTAGCATAGTTTGGCTTATGATATTGATTTTGTAAACCAGATTTAGTCATTTCTATGAATGATCTGTAACCTCCACGTCTCATACCATACGTAAGAAATAACTCCTTACCGCTAGGTCCCGCGTTGATGTAATCCCTATTATCACTGGCATTTCTGAATCGGGGCCCACCACCTCTTCCTTGACCATAGATTATTGCATCTTTATCTTCCTGTGTTAAAGCTTTAACATGCGGTATATAACCAGTTAAAAGCATTGACTTACCACCAGACGGTGGAGATTGATATATCATGGGCAAGAAATCAGTGTTTTCCAAATCTTCCATATCTCCTTCCTTCAAAGGGAAAGGTGTTTTTCCTTCTCTTTTGAAAGACTCGATATTAGATGCGTACCCGGCTAAACCAATGGAAGACGACCTAAATATAAGCTCATGATTTTCGCTATCATATAATGCGTCATAGAACTTCTTATAGTTCTTATTTTTACTTGAGATGAACAATATGTCTTCCTTATGCGTATTTCTTTCACGCTCGTATTCTGTGAGAAGAGGGTATTTTGCCAGTACCGCTTCAATGAGTCTATTCTCATCAATAAAGGGTAACAAAGCAATACCTTGCCAACTCATCTTCTTTCCATTCATGTCAATTTGGAATTCTTCAGGATAGAAGTCGATTATTTCACTTGAAGGATCAGACATTAACGCTCTGAAAACTTCTGGAAGATTGTGTCCAGATGCTGCTGGCAAAACGGACATCAATTGCTCATATGGCTTAAATGGTTGTCCCAATTCGAAAGTTATACCTTCTTCTCCCACAATATCTTTGATATTCTTGAAATCCGCAGCAAATGGTGAGTAATGATAAGGATAATACCATTGCCACGAAGGACAACCTTGATAATAGTACAACAATACCCAAGAAATCCCCTCAAGATAGTATTTGACTAAAGACTTACGGTGTTCTTCAACCTCCTCATCAGTGCTTAGATGGAACTTTGTTTTATAATATCTTTTACGATATCCCGGTTCCCACATTCTAACGTTATCGCCATTTTCATCTGGTTGAGGTGTTGTTTCGTCAGAAACTTCATCAATGGTCCTTTTTTTTGAATCCGCCGTTTCTACTGCAATTGAATTCGATTCCGTGTCTTCGGTGGTGTCGCCATTCAGTTCAGTATTATTTTTTGAGTCAAGCAATTTCTTCAAAGAAGCTGCTGCATCCAAATTAGACATTGTAGGTTGAGCTCTATTTGCCACTATTTCTTTGTTAGACATTTCAGAAAACCCTCTGACATTTTCACCGCTAGTCGTGAGTAATGGCATAGCCATATCTGCTGTTAGCGGTGCCCTGTCAGAACCTTTTGAAAGATGCAGCATATTCTGTCTTTTCGGAGCACGAGTGTCATTCAACATCCTTCTTTTATTGTTTTCCTCTCTTCTTTCTTCATTTTCATGTCTCTTTCTGAAAATCTCATCTTCCTTATATGCTAAAGCTCGCAAAAGTTCTTCTACACCATCCAAATTCAAATTACCATCACGAGTAACATACCCTTTAAGTTTTGGGAGTATTCGCTTCCAACATCCCACCAAAATATCAATGCCATTATCTCTAACATCTAGACTGGGCAAATGAGGTAAGAAATCGTTACCAACAAAGAAACACATAAACACCCAATCATCTATTGCTCTCTCTAAATCAAAGGAAAATGGTAAATGAGGATTAAATAATTCTACTTCAAGATACTCTCTTAAAACATTAACATGCAACCATAAGAAAGGCTTTTTACCATCTTGTTCCTTCAATGCATCCTTTTGTTCCTGAGTTATCAGAAGTTGATCAGATATCTTCATACTCCTTGATTGGTTAGCAAACACGTCTTCTCTCAATACTCTAAAATGAGGTTCATGAGTAGATAAACCCAAAAAAATCAAGTCAGCATCTAAACCATAAATGCAATGCTTAGTATTTGGATCATGTTCAGGATCCAGTCTTTGCAGTCTTATAAATTTCATTAATTTATGTTCACCTTCACCTGGCACTGACGCATCACTGATTATGACATTCAAATTGGCCCAACCAGGATCACTTGCCAATTTGTATGAAACCCAATATCTCAAAGCAGTGGCCAATTTATCCATAAAAGGTGTTCCCGGTGTAATTGCATTAGAATCCCACGATTTTTTACCCTTGATAGAATCATCGATAACTTCACCTTTCAACTCTAGTTCTCGTATCTGACGTTGTTTTTCTTCATGGGATATCTTAGCGTCTTGCGCAGATCTAAATCTTCTCGACCGTTGTTGATTCATCTTAGCTCTTGGGGCCACACCATCTACCGCTAACATCAAAACTTTTCTTGGACGAGCCATCATGAGCACTCTGTCAGTGTACTGAAATATATCTAACAACATTTCATCCTCTGTCTCCGGTGCTGGTTTGTGTTCAGGGTGTGAACATGGATGTACAATACCATTCATATCCAAATAAAGATTGTCAATCTCACCGTTAGGATTAGGGTCTGAATATTGAGGCCCTCCATATTGAGCATCAGCAGTTTCCTCAACTACAGGAGACATGATTTTGGGGTACTTCCTCGAGAGCCATCTGAAAAATGCCGGAACACCCATTGTGAACTGGCTCTTCTAGTAATTAATAGACTATGTCTCCTAACAACCGCTTTAATCTTTTGAAGGAAAAATGAACCTGAGAAGAGGAATCATGTGTGCAGGTTTGTTATTATATGCACATGTTTCAGTACTGTACATCGATTGAGGGTTCTGAAAGCTGGGTGCCAAGCGTGAAGGTTCGATCAGTTGAAGAACAAGGTTAGGACTGTGGTTTGTAACTACGTTTTGTGAGAATTAGATTCTAGTCTTAATAGTATAAAAAATAGTATGATATTTTCTAAAAAGAGGAATTTTCATAAAAATTGCATTTAGTTGCTAAAAGTTAGAAAAGGAATGGCCTTTCCAAACGAAAAAAAGAAGTGAGAGCAGCAGAGTAAGACAAGACCGAATAAGACGACATAGAGAAAAAATAAAAAAAATATAGATTGACATGATTCTTTTACTTTACCTAGTGTGGATGAAATGTGTTAAATGCTTGCAAAGACTTTGCTATTCTCTTTAAATGGAGCCGTAGACTCCCCACAGACTCGAATTTGCTCCGAGGTGGTCACAATGTACCTTGATACCTATGGCTTGGATACGGAACTCTCGGAGTTATACGAGTTTTTTCGAAAAATCAGGAGAGTCGGAACGACCACTGTTATTTCCCTAATAAATTATTAAAAGAGTGCAAGAAGAGAGAAGGCAGCTCCAACCCCGATAAAGTAGGCATAAAACGCGGGGACATCTCAAAAAAAAAAAAAAAAGCGGAATACTACGTGGGAAGCTTAGGAAGGTGTGGAATGAAGAAGAAAATTATAATTATTCCTGCTCAACCCGGGCCGTGGAGATTCATATACCCCACTCTCCCACATGTAGTTGCAGTATCGTAGTTTGACACTCAACATTAGACTCCGAAGAATGTTCCTGCCCGAGGGTTCGCTAATACCGCTTGGCCAAAACGCCCCTAGAAAAGTGAATATCTCAAGTTTTTCAGAGATAAAATATATTGAACCAAATAAAGACCATAGCCAATCAATTCAGGTCTATTATTATCCAACTGTCTTACAGCTCCCTGCAATTTGCCATAATGTTTCCGACTTACACGCGGTTATTATGCATGCAGGTGATGTTAGATGTCTTCGGGTGCATTGGTGTGGGGCGGAGAAGAATAAGCCCTTTCTTTGTTTTTTTTAAACTAGATCTTGACCCTTTCGGCAATGGGGCGAGCCTCAGATCTTTTTTGCCCTTGTCTTGAAATGATTTATTCAGCAAGAATTGGACTTCAGAGAGCTTTTGAGTTATCAAATCTGAGATCAAGGCATATCATTTGTCCTGTTTTCATTACCATGAACAACTCTGCTTTACATTATTCTACGTTCACGAGACGACGTTGCCTTGAGAAAAATGCAATGCCTGTAGTTCTTAACTGCAGTACAAACAACACATCGCGTGGGGGAGATAGGAGTGAACTTATAATTCTTATTTGAAGTTGCACCAGAGTGGGGTTGATCTTCAACTTGAAAATAGCTCCGGGGTGAACCTCTTCAGCGTAGTATTATATAAACCGTCTTTTGGCGTGGTGTTGCTCCTCTCTTCTTGCGTCTAGAAATTTCTTTGCAGTCTGGAGTAAGCAACGGCAAACTTAGCCAACAGGCAAGTTAAATCACGACATATCGATAGCTACTCCGTAATTAATAAACTCACTTGAGGTATAAAGCAAATATTTTGGATAATCTAGTCAAAAATAAAGTTTAAAGGGCTATTTAAATAGTTATTTCAACGTCCTTTATAGTTTTGATTTTTGAAAGTTTATATTTCCAAAGTTAACTGATCACTAAGAGCAAGAGTCACCCTATACCTAAAAAATGGAATCAGAGAAGAAAGAGATCCAATCCGTAATATCTGAGAATTTTCAACCTCCACAGCACGTCAAGCCCAAAAAGAAGAGGTTCGCTTGGCAGATACAAGATGAAGGCTCACCAAAAGAAATTTATAACTGGAGGTTGTTTATGTCAGTGTTTGTATTTGGAATCTTGGGGTCCGCCAGAGGGTATGACGAAGGGAATAGTAAGTATTTTCTATTTTCTGTGAATTCCTTGCAGCCATTACTAACACTTCATAGTCTCAGGTAGTCTTGCTCTAGTCTCCTTTAAGAAACAGTTTGGTCTTTCCGACCCCAACAAATCAGAAGATCAACTTGCTAACTTGAAATCGAATATATCGTCAATGGTTCAGTTGGGATCTGTGGGAGGTGCGCTCATTGCGACGTATTCCGTCGATAAGCTCGGAAGAATTAGAGCTTTGCAGTGCGCCTGCATAATTTGGCTTGCAGGAGCTATAATTCAAGTGACTTCACACTCTGTCGGACAGCTCTATGCTGGTAGATTGATAGAAGGATTGGCAATTGGGCAAACAACTTCGATTGGCCCATCTTACTTAAGTGAATGTGCTCCTCGTGAAATCAGAGGTATGTGTGTTTCTATCTTTAGTGGAGCAGTGTATTTTGGTATCATGATAGCATATTTTGCTAACTATGGAACCTCAATCCACATGAGTGCCGTAAGAAATCAATGGGTTGTACCAACTTCCATAAAAATCGTTCTATGTGGCCTTATTTTCATTCTTTCTACTCTTTTTTGCATTGAAAGTCCAAGATGGCTCTTAAAGAAAAACAAGCCAGATAAGGCAGTCCAAAACTTATCCAAATTAAGAAAATTGCCCGTGGATCATCCATACATCACAAGTGAAATCTCTGATATCAATGAACAAGTCTTACGTGAAAAGGAAGCCGTTGAAGGATCTTCGGCAATAGGTAAAATAAAAGAGTTACTTTACTACTCTTCAAACAGGTACAGACTTTTCGCATTGGGTGCAGCCGCTCAAATTTTGGGACAATGGTCAGGTGCAAATGCTGTTACTATATATGCGCCAGAATTTTTTGAATTGTCAGGAATTAAAGATAACGATCTATTAAAAATGACAGCTGTTTTAGGAGTTGTGAAGTTTGTCTCAGCATACTTCTCTGCCTTTTTCATAATTGATGTGTTGGGACGGAAAAAGACACTATTTTGCGGCCTTGTGATCCAATTTGTAACCACTCTATATTTTGCACTCTTTTTAGAGATCGTACCTGAAGCTGCTGTTACAGGAGCCAAATTAACATCCTCTCAGTTGAGAGCAAGTAAGGGAGCCTTAACCGCTCTTTTCTTATCTGGTACTGGTTGGGTTGTCGGATTCAACAATATTCAATACTTGGTGGGAGCAGAAGTCTTCCCGTTGAATATTCGGTCATTTGCTCAATCTTTGATTATGGTTCTTCATTTTGCTATGCAATATGGTAACTCCAAAGCAGTGCCCAAAATGCTTATCTCTATGGACAATTTCGGGGCTTTTTACTTTTTTGTCGGTATTATCGCTATTAGCATGTTTTGGGCTTGGTTCTTTATACCTGAAATTGCTGGTCGTTCCTTGGAATCAATGGAAGATATATTCAACCTCCCCTGGTACCTCATTGGTAGGAAAGGTCCAGAATTATGCCCTGATTATTCCGAACTTGGAAGATTAGGACATAGTAGAGAAAGTTTTGGTCAATTAATTGATTCTGGCAAAATTGAAATAGCGCAAAAAGAAAATAAAGAAGAACAAGATCTTGAAAGTAATCACAGCGAAAACTTTATAAGATCGCAAAAATAACTCAGGACAGAATTTGGTGATAATATGAATGTCTTTCAATGATATAGGTTTAAGGTAATGAGTGTAAAAGATTCAATAGTAATCGCCGCAAAGGCTAATGTAGAAATCAATGACGCTGGACCATGTCAAATTTCAACAGGTTCAAGTAGAAGCATTTGCAACTTTAGAATGTGATCCTATACACTGTTGATCATCTGACTCTTTACGCTCACATTAATCGACCTACAGCGAGCAGAGTTCGCAAAAATATTCCACATTAGGACAGCCGCAAAAATGAGCAGCGGATTTTCATACTTGAAATAGAATTATTTATTCAACTAAAGATATTGGTAAGTATGGACAGTAGACGGTACCTATTTTCCGTTTTACAACATGGTCTATCAGGATGTATTTGAAGTTGAGAAATTCATGGATGAGCATGAAAAAGACATAGTCTACAATTTAGGTGAAACCTGTTGCTACTCTTTGTCGATTAATGATCTCACAAAAATTGGCAGTGAATCTGATTCTACTTCAAGCAAGAGTTTGTGTGATCTTTTGGGATCTGATCGATTGACCTACGGAAATATAGAAGGTTCCCACGAGCTCAAAAGAGAGATCTGTAGACTTTACAATGCAGAAAACCCGGCGGAGAATATTCTACCAGAGAACATTATAATTACCAATGGCGGAATTGCAGCTAACTTCTTGACATTCTATTCATGGATAGACAAAAATGATCATGTTATTGTGGTAGACCCAACATACCAACAACTCAATTCTGTCCCTAGTGTATTTTCATCTAAAAACAATGTGGATTTACTTGAATTGAAGTATGATAATGGATACTTGCCAGACTTGAAAAAATTGAAAGAATTAATTCGGCCAACCAAGACAAAAATGATCGTTATTAACAACCCTAATAATCCTACGGGATTAGTATGGAACTCGTCTATATTGGAGAATATTGTCTCCATTTGTAAAGATTATGGTATATACTTGCTTTGTGACGAAGTATATAGGCCATTATACCATTCTACCTCTTGTCCTCCAAAATCCATTATAAACTATGGTTATGATAGAGCTATTTCGACATCTTCAGTGTCAAAGGCATTCTCTTTAGCTGGAATTCGAGTCGGATGGATCGTTTGTCGTGATACAAAATTTATTGCTTCTGCTTCCGAACATAGACACTATAACACAATTTCTGTGTCTGTACTTGATGATAAGCTTGCTACTTATGCATTGTCAAAACATGAAAAGATTATAGAAAGAAACTACAAACTTTGTCGGGAAAATTTGAATAAGATAGAGGCATTCATCGAATCATCCAATGGGCTTCTCGAATGGGTCAGGCCTCAAGGTGGAGCAACAGCATTCATTAAAATAAATAGACCAAACTTGAATACCTATGATATGTGTCAAGAGCTTACTGATAAGTATAAATGCCTACTAGTACCAGGTGAGGTTTTTGGTGGTAGAAGGGGATTCGTGAGAGTAGGATTTGGAAATAGCTCTGAAGATCTTGAGGGTGGAATCACTATTTTGAAGAACTACTTCAAGGAAAAGAGGTGGCTCTAGAAAATTTCAATCCTTCCAAAAGTATCATACAAAAATATAAAATTACTATTATTCACTAAATATTTTATAACATTACATTTTACCCTCTTCATCTTCATAAATTACTCGTTGCTCTCTTCATGAAACTCATTCTTTGCTCTTCTTCTTCTGCTGATTGTTTTGATTTCCGGGGTGCTGTCTCTTTCTTTCATTAGATTGAGCCCTATCAACAGTTGGCCGACGTACAGTCAAAGTACTCTCAGTAAACTGATGTCCTAACTTATTCTTTTGAGATTCTTCGCTTTCAACCAAAGGAGATTCATCTGTTACAGATGAATCTCTTGCTCCTTCTGGTGGAAAACTGTTATCAGAAAGATTAGACGTTTGTTCAGCCCTTTTCTGAATGCCGCTACTTGAAGGATCAGTAATCAGTCCACTAAATTGAGAAGTTGCTCCTTGAAAAGCGCTCTGCACTGCCGCATTGCCACCTTGTTCACCCTGTTGAGGGGTACTTCCCGAGGTATCGACATTTTCCGTATTCTTGACACTTTGCGTATTCTTGCTGTCCAATTTATCAAGCTTCTTGTTGAGCAACTTCATTTTCAATTCATACTTTTTGACAATCTGTTTCTCTGTTTCCTCTTTCTCTTTTTTCAACTTGGAAGCAAATTCATCTTCCATTTGCTTAAGCTTTTGTTGATGCTCCTGAGTGATCTCCTCTCTTAGCCTTTCTACATCTCCAGAATAATTTGTCCCCGATTTTGCAACTTCTTCCTCAACTTTAGCCTTCAATTCTTGAGAAAATTTTACATGATATTGAGTTTCCAACTTCTGTTTTTCCTTTTCGATTGACTGTTGTACTTCTTCAAGTTTAGCTTTGAATTCCTTTTCAATCTCTTGTCTAAGCTTGTCAGCATCAACATCAGAAGTTTTGGCATTTTGAAGTTCCAGGGCTAACTTCTGATCGAATTCTTCTCTGAATTTCTTTTCCAAATCGCTCTTAAACTTCTCAGCGGTCTCGCCGGTGACTTTGTCTGTACTGGGAGCTGATAGCGAAGCAAGCTGTTCCTTCAAACTCTTCACTTCAGCCTCTAACTGCGATCTTCTTTCAGTCAATTCATTTATAATTCTTTGTGAGTCAGTAGTTAACTTTTCAAGCTTACTGTTTGCTGAAGCAAGTTCTTCGTTCTTGATGTTTGACTTTTCCGTATCTGCTTGCTTCTGAGAATCATCTGCTTTTTCTTTGAGTGACGAAAGATTAGCTTGTAATTCTTTGATCTTATCATTTTGCGCCTGGATCCTGGCATTCGCCTTCTCTCTTATGGAGTTGTACTTCTGTTTCAAAGAATCATATTCCTTTTCAAGGTTTCCATCAACAGGAGTGGATGTCTTATTCTTCAATTTACCATTCTCCTCCTCAAGCAAACGAACTCTTTGTTCTCTAAGTTCAAATTCAGTAGTCAAATGACTTACTTCTGTCTGCAATGGTTCTATTTGCGCATTCAAAGAATTTATCTTTACCTCTAATTCCTCGATTCTCTTAGCCCTAAGGGAGCCTTCGCTACGCAAAGTTGTATTACTTTCACGAAGAATATTCAATTGCTCTAATTGCTCAAGGATCTTCTTATGTTCATTCGTAGTTTCCTCAACGTTTACATGAGTTGCAGATGCTTTCAAAAGTCCTGACTTAGTTACTTCAAGTTCTGCAAGTGCTTGATTTAAACGCAGCTGAAGTCTTTGGCTTTCCTCTGTAAGCACATTGACTTTAGCTTCGGCCCCCTCCTTTCCTCTTCTTAAGTAGGAAACAACTTCCTTAAGGTCTGAAGAGCTACTCTCGTCTGCAACATTCATAGCAGGAGCGTTTGAAAGCTCCAACTGGTTCAAAATTATAGAATTTTGTTCTTGGAGCTCGGATATTTTGATATTGGAAGCCTCTAAATTGTCTTTCAACTCTTGCCGCTCATCGTTAGCAATGGCTTCTCTTGAGCTCAACTTTGTATTTAGATCCTCAACTTTGATCTTGAAAGTATTCAAGGAGTCAGCGAGAGAAGAAGATTCCTCTTTTAAAAATGCAACATGCTTTGAAAGCTCTTCGTTCTTCTTAGACTCTGCCAAATATTTTTCCTGATTATCAGAAGCAATTTGAGTTTGGTTATTCACATCAGTCTTGAAAAGCTCCATCTTAGACTCATAGTCACGCTGAAGCTCATCATATGAAGCCGCCTTCAGAGAGAACTGATCAAGTCTAGCATAAATTTGATCTAATTCCAGAGAATGCTGCTTTCTTGCTGATTCTAATTCCTTGTTAACAATGTCAAGCGAACTTCTTAACTTTGTGGTATCGCTATCCGCCTCATATTTTTGCTTGAGCAAACTATTATATTTAGCATCACTCTGGCTTTTATATTCATCAAATGATTTTGTGGCACTGTACAACGCATCTTCAGCTGCTTGAGCCAATTTGGAAAATTCATGCACCTGTCCTTCAGCTATACGTAAATCTTCCTTAGTCAGTTGAAGCTCAATGTGAATAGTTTTATCATCACTACCTGTATGAGCTTCGACCAGGGAATTAATACTGGATCTGTGGGTAGATTCTTTAAGCTCTTTGATATTTCTTTTCAATTGTGCAATGTCAGACTCTTTTTCAATCAATTTGTTTCTAGCATCCAACAAGTTTTTACTTATTTCATTAACCTGCTCCAATTTAGTATTTTGTGCCTTCAATGCCATGTCAGACTGACTAGTCAAAATCAAGATTCGTTCTTCCTTATCACTAAGTCTTTCTTGTAATGATTGGTAATTATCAATAGATTTGTTAAGCCTGTCAGATAATTCCTTGTTTGCATTATCACGTTCTTTCAAAAGACTTTGAAGGTTGACAACAAAATCATTTAAGTTGGCTTTATCAGACTTCAAATGACTTATATCTTCCTTTAGTGACTTGGACGAGCTGTTACGGAGTTCAACCTCGATCTCCAAATTCTTTACGTTAATTTGCATTGAAGTTACTTTCGACTCCAAATCTCTCATCTCATTAGTTCTCGATATTAACATATTTTCCTGCTTAGAGGCTTGCTCTTTCCAGAAGTCTATGTCCTTCTTTAACTGTTCAACATCCGATTTAGTACTGTCCAAGGACTTCTGGGCATTACTATATCTCGTTTCCGACAAGTCAACGGTATGCTTCATTGTAGAGAGCTTGAGCGCGAGATCATTCTTCTCCATAGTAGATTCTCTCAACTTATTATTCAACTCCCTAACGCTGGCACTTGACTGTGATTGATTATCACTCAAGATCTTTTCTGCCTCTGATAGCCTTTTCTTCAAGTTTTCATTATGCTCTTCAAGGAATTTGAGCTGAGGTACTGAAGCCCCTGCAGAAACATTGGAGCCACCGGAAATAGACTTGAGAAGGTCTTTTTCTTTTTCGGCTGTCGAGAGCTTTAGCTGAACACTTTCAAGCTCACTTTGAAGAGTTAAGATAGCATCCTTCGCCTCTTCAATAACTGCTGATTCAATCTTACTTTCATCATCTTCCTTCGATTCCAACTTTCTTCCTAGTTGTCTTATGGCCGTCAAAAGCTCTTGATTTCTATGCTGCAACTCGATGATGGAATTGAATGTTACAAGTCTCTCAGAAATCAAACGATCGGTATCTGAATCCTCAATATTTTCGTTATTACCTGTCTTGTTCAAAATACTTTCTATTGCTTTACGCTCACTAATAGTTAATGGATCATCACCATCATCTCTTATCTTAGAATGAATCAAATAGTAGCAAAGCTGTGTTCCCAAGTCTTTGGAAATCTTCTTAATCGAGACCAACTCATTTTCCAAATCACCGATTCTTAGTTTTAAATTTTTGGAGTACCTTTCAGCATCTGCTTTTTCTAGCCTCACGGCCTCAACTTTTCCTATCATCTCTTTCAATGAACGTTCATAGAATTGAATTTGGTCACGATAACTAGCAAGCGCAGGTTTTTTAGACTCCAATTCATTAACAAAGGACTCAAGTTGACTAGCCAATTTTTCTTTCTGAGATCTTTCCAAAGCTAACTGCTTCTTCAAATGGTTAAACTCGGAATACACAGAAGATAACGATATACCTTCAGATGCAATCAATTCTGATGTGGCAGAAAGCTTAGGTAAATCAGTCTCCTTATGAAGTTCAGTATCTAAGGCATCTTCCGCACGCTTAAGTTTTTCCTTGAGCTTCAATTCGGAGTCTGTTTTCCTCGATACCTCATTTTCTAGTTTCTCTATAGAGTCGCCAAGATTAGCTTTTAAGTCGTCAGCATATGCTTCCAATTGGTTTATCCTTTCTATTCTTTGATCTGACTGAGCTTTAATGAGTTCGAGTAACTCGTCCTTACCCTGCAACTCCTTTAAGAGCCTCATTCTATCAATCTCTAGTTTCGACTCCAAAGAAGATGATTTTGAAATTTCATCTTCAAGGTTCTTCTTTAAATCAGTGATCAAATCAGTTTGATTCTTCAATTTCAGTTCAAAAGATTCGTTTTGACTCGTCAAGCTTGCAATTTTGTTCATAGAAACCAAATACTCGGAATCATGCTTTTTAATCAACTCAGTAAATTTCGTCTGAACAGAGCCCAACTCTGATTCATACCAATTTTTCTGATCACTTAAATAAGCAAGTCTATTAGATGACTTAGTGACGTCGAGTTTCAAAGAGAATCTTTCGTTTCTTAGATCGTTGACTTCCTTCGTAAGATCATTTATCTTTTGGCTCTGTTCTATATTAGATGAAGTCAATCTGTTGACAGATTCATTAAGGCGTAATATTTCCAGATCTTTGTCTCCTCTTAAGTTTGCTATGAACTGCTCAAACTCTCTCTCCTTATTTTCAAGCTGATCAGCCTTGAACTTGAGAGAAGAATTCTCTCTTTGCAAATCTTCAAGGGATTGTTTTTGGGAGGAGTTTTCCGTCTGTAAAGAATCGTTAGATTCTTCTAAAGAAGATCTGATCATGACTGTTTCATTTAATTTAGTTTGAAGTGTTGTCAACTTCTTTTGGGTAATTTGTATTGACCCTTCCTGGTTCAATTTAAGCAAAGAAAGTTCAGATTTAAGGTCTTCAAATTCCACATATTTCCTCTGTAGTGCTTCAGATAACAGCTGGTCATCATAGTATTTATTTAAATTGAGGAATGACTTGAAGATGTTATTCTTCACTGGTGAACTATCAGGGTCCTTGGCAACTGCAAATACTTTAGGAGTACTTATGGGTTCGATCTCATTTAATGGCGGCAATTGCTTGGAAGGCGTAGCAAAAGACCCTAAGCCTGAAGTAACTGGCATATCTGAAGATGTATCCGCCCGAGCCAATTCTTCATTATCCTCTTCGGCTCCATTAACCTCTATATGAATGTCAGAAGGATTCTCATTGGAGCCTTCAGTGTTGCCAGATACCACCGGCCCCGTCTCTTTCGAGGCAGATGATTGCGGAAACTGATAACCAAGGTCACTTTCCGGAGGTACAATTCTTTTATCTGGATCGATTCCTACCTCATGCTCTTTCACGGTCTCATTACTATCACTCACAGTCTCAGATGCAGAATTGACCCGTTCTTGATTCTGTTCATGGGAATAGTCACCCGTTTTTGACGGGTCAGTATTGTCTCCCATTGGGATGTGATAGATTCCTATAAAGAAGAAAAGAAACTTGAACTGTTAGAACTTGCTTTCAACATATCGCACCAGCCATTTGAGAAGACGACTAAATCACGACATTTTTCGATGTCAGACATATGTGTCGTAACTGATCAGGTGACGTTTTAACTCGTTGATAACTCTTTAATTCTAGTTGTTCCTTCACGTGATGTGAGTCTTTGGGAAAAAAAAATACTACATACAAAGCGTTTTTCACCTCCACTCATTTTTCCTTACGGCTCATTTGCTTTGTGTAATATGTCACATTTTTTTGTCCAATCTTTCGTCGTGGCTTTGTGTAATGTAATCGTGAAAAATTTCTCGCTCCTTTGCTAGTAAAATTTTCGGTGAGAAATTTTAAAAGATTCTTTTCTTCAGCACAGGATTAATCTAAAAGTATAGAGTCAAGATGATTGAACCATCGTTGAAGATCTTGGCATCCAAGTACAACTGTGAGAAGTCTATCTGTCGTGTTTGTTACGCTAGATTGCCACCAAGAGCAACTAACTGTCGTAAGAGAAAGTGTGGTCACTCAAATCAATTGAGACCAAAGAAGAAGTTGAAATAATCTATTTACCACGTTGCATACATGCTTATGGTGGTGTTTATGAATCTAAAGATTGGTTTCTTGTTCATGAGTCTACAATGAGTATGTTCGAAAAGGTTAGATCGAAGTTGGGTATTCAAGCCTAAATTTTGTCTTTCCTAGCATCATGGCTTTAGGTTGCTTATAAGTTTTAGGGCTATTCATATGCTATAGTATATATTCTGGTAGTGGTTACCTCGGTGACTTGCTTTAGAAAAGGGCGGCTACCTTTAGCCACAAAACTTTACGTTAATACATGAGTTGCTACAGAAACTTAATAATTTGAAATCCTTTTGTAAACCACAGATTGTAGTTATCTCTGTGGATATAATGTAGATACCATAAACTGGTATTATATAAGTGTCATTTTAATAGGGGCTCAATTGAAACTTACAAGCGAATTAGCTGCCATATGAGGATCTATCTCCGTCGCTGTATAGAGGTTTCAGTTCAAGGGTTGGGGTCGTGTTCATGGATAAGTTTGGATAGTGCGATAGAGGTTTCATGAATCCTGTAACAAAGTCTCGGCTGTCAGTGAGTAAGCCATATTTTCCTATATAGAATCTTTAACTGGAGTAAAGATACACCGTTCATATATCACGTTGATTCATCATTATGGAGTCCAACAGAAATGAAATGTTCGACTTGATGATGAGCAACGCTAATAGCGGACTTCCAGGGCTGAATCAAAGTCCTTCTCCAGTAAGCACACAACAAAGGCGGCAGAATACTATGGGCAATTACGCAACAAATAATACCTACAAAAGAATGTTTAATCCACTTCAGACGCCAATAGGAATGCAACGCATCAATAATGGAGTCAGTGGAGGTACGGGTCAAGAATATTATTATGAAGGAGGTGAGAATAACTCAGGGTCAGCACCCGCTCCCCCTCAAACCACTGTTAGAATGCAAAAATTGAATGGTGGCAATGTAAATCAATACGGGTCAACTAATTACCAAAACAACTTTATAAGGAACAGGATCATGCAAAATTCAATTAATACTCCTACACCTTCAGGTTCCGAGTTACCATCTAGCCCAAATGCAGTTCAACCAACTAACGTTTCTCCTCAGGATTATTCTGATCTGTCGGATTCTAATTTAATTCTGATGATCCCTGGTGTACATACTCCTCAAGAACTGGGTAAGGGTAATTTACAAACCACATTTTTGGAGAACCCGAACATACCACAGAAACAACTACAAGGAACACCATTTCACAACCCAAACAGTCAACTCGAGGACACTGAAGAGCAGCAAGGACATTCTCAACCTCACCAACAGCAGCAACAGCAGCAACAGCAGCAACAGCTTGCCCGCCTGAGACCGGTTTCAGAAGAGGAACAACAACTCGCCTCTAAATTAAAAGAAACATACAAGAACATAGTTAATTTCGAAGAAATAGTTCAAAAGAATTGCATGGAGGTTACTTTAAAGATAGGGCAGGTTACTTCAGCTGCTACTTCAGTAGCAAATTCTACGAATGTCTCGTTTTTTCCTAATTCAAGATTTTCAAATAATCAGATGTCATCATCAGTATTGCCAGACAATCAATTTAATATCACTCAAGCTAGGTCATCTGAACTTCTGAATGATTTGTGGACAGTGTATCATCATAATGTGATTTTATTAGATAATTATCATGATTTTTTAGTCACAGCATTGAAGCCCTCTTCTAATCAAACTCAATTCAAAACAGGGAGAAATATTGTGGATCTATATAAAATTCCTAGAAGAATGTGGGTTTATGGTATTGTGGGATTTTTGGAAGTGTTGAAGAATGTTATGAATATATTCCAAGAACATGACATTTGTCTGTGCTTTATTGCTCATTGCTTTAATATTATTTCTAACTTGACTGATACAAATCTTGAAATGGAGGGATGGTGGCTGGAAAAACTAGGAGACTTATCTCGTATGGCAATAGCTCTTTATCCGTCGAAATTCATTGATTGGAAATCGAGCGCTGAGTATTGGTATTGTCTTGCAATGAAAACTTTATATGGTCATGGTAAAATATACTACCATGCATCAACAGTTCATCAAGATAACTTAGATGCTCTTGTAAATATTGGGAAATCGGTTGTTTGTCGTGATCCGTTTGTCCCAACAGACCATTATTTGAAATTGGTTGTGGAGAATATCTGTACCCAAAGAAATATCCTATCCCTCCTTGAACTTCCCACCATCGATTTTATAAAAATTCATAAAGTTCTTTTGAGCATCCATTCTACTACGGCTTCAGACACAAAGGGTAATTCTATTGAATCAATTCAGGATACTCAACTACAATATGGTATTGACTTGGTGACACGATACGGAATAACCTTTGGTTCCGACTCAAACGGTTATAATTTTTTCACTAGAGAGCTTTATACAACCAATGGGGTGACTTCTTCTAATGATCCTCACAACCCTTACTATGCACAACAACAAGGAACTATGGCCCATTCATTGGAAAAAATCAACTTTTGGTCTAACAAGGGGCCATTATTTGCTATCGCCAATATAAATCACTTGATTGGCTTTGGTGATCCCAAGAATCCATTTGCAAAAGTTTTTGGTCTTCCTGAAGTTTTGAGAGGTAGAAAGGATAAAAAGGATAAAAAATCGAAAAGTTCATTGACAGGTTTGCCAGAACAATCTGGAGATATTGTTAATGGTTTAGAAAGTGAAAGTGCATTATCATCTGAATTAACTGAAAGAGATTGGTTTTCCTATTTACAATACGTAAACAGTTCTGTTTTTGAATTATCAATGAGAATATTCCAACATTATCTAATAGGGCCAAAGCAAGCATCGATGGGACATGTACTCATTTGGCTTTATTTTCTAGTCGCTTTAGGAAGGGCTATGGAAAAGACTCCATCTTCTAGGACAATGTTCATGTGGTTAGTAAGAACATTGTTCCCATGGGAATACATCATCAACTATTTGAATTCGACGCTTGACACTGTTAGATCTAGCAACAGATTGTCATTCATATACTCAGATTACTATTACAGTCAACCAGAGACACCAGGATCGTTGAACCATTTCCAAGATAACGAGTTTCTTTCCGAAGTATGGAAATGCTGGGGTACATTATGGTATGATTTCATTTCATTAAAAGAAGATTATATTGATCCAGAATCTGCTGGTGTTATTGATGACAATATCTTCGATTTGCCTAGCAGTGGAACTACTTCCAATTCTCCTAGTGCTAGTGCTAGGGAGGGAAGAGCTAAGGGCCAGCAAGACCCTTATAACGACGAAAGGGTGGTGAGGCTCTTGATTGTAGCTACTCATTTGGCAGATAATTTTGATTTTGGGCTTGTTAGAGATACCATGTATTTCAGATTTGATGAGAGGGCGTACAGGAGCACTCATGATTTCTTGACACCGTTTGAAAAACCCGAAATATACAGAGAGCTTGAAAACTTTTTCTTAAATGATGTCAGGTTCACACAGAATGGGTTTTTAAAACCATTAACTTCAGGTAATTTAATATCCGAGTTAGAGCTTCAAGAGTTGAGTATGTATGATAAAGATGCTCAATGGTTTAGTAACCAAAGATCGTTTTCCGATAATTCAATGAAGGATTTCGAGCATTATTTGATCCATGATGAGATGGATGGTTATGGAGATCCTGAATATGACGAACAAGCTGGTAATAAGGATCAAACTTACCATGCCAAATATCATCAGCAGAAGCATAATAAAGCATTACAACAGGCAAGTTTCTCATTGGAAGACCAAGAGAATTTCATTGATGAAAGTGATCCAACGATAAGGAAAAGCTTCGAGGATAAACTAGAATTGGAGGGCAACCTTGGTCCCAAGATGGATACTAATGTGACATATATCACATTGGATACGATCATTTGGTTGAAGCATTGTGGAAGAATTTTTAAGTGCGTTCGTGATCAAGTGTTCAAAGTTCTGATGCCAATTATAGTTTTTCAAGAACTTAGATCTTTAAGAAAGTCGGCAGAAGCAACTATTTCTGATGCGGCTACGCGATCGGTGATAATAATTAGAGAGTTATATTTGTCAAATGATATTCTCCCTTTAAGATTTGATGGTGCTGTTGCATCTGATATCAATGAAATCAAGGAATTTGAGAATAACTCTAACTGGAAATCAAATGTCGATGAAACTATTTTACGTTCTGTGAGCCAACATGATGCAATTGGCAAAAGATACGCCAAGGGTTTAAACATGACAATTACCCCAATATTGGAGGATGATTCGGATATTAGTGAAGATGTTACTTTGAGTGCAAAAGCTGCTAAAGTTTTCAACTACTGTATTTTAATCACGGATGACAGAAACATAAGACTTAAAGCTGATTCAATAGGGCTTGCAAGTTTCCAAAGCAAGTGGTTTTTTAGTCAATTAGAATTTATCTTTCCACATCGCAGCATTGACTGAAAAAGACCGCAAACTTAGTATGTCTTACATGACCACTATGCCCCTTTTCCTACACTATATCCTTTCCTACTTTTTTTTTTTACATTGAACTGCATATATCAGCATATCAACGCTAAAAATTGATATTTATTGTAGGAAGCATTTTAATTAATAACAGATGTTGACCATGTGATGAGGCCATTTAAAGCGCATAAAAAGATATCCATAAGTTTACGTATATCAGTATTCGCTTAGATAGAGGAAACTATCACTAATGCTGTAGAAAGTACGAACATTAACAAGCAAGTTTATGTCTAGACTCGATGAAGTGCATCAAATGTCGTAGTGATGCCTCACGGAACCATCGAAAGAAAGGGCCAATATGCCTAACATTTGCTCTTCGCTGCTTTTTCTTTCTCGATTGGAACCATAATGAGACGTTTTCAAATTGTAGATCGTGTCGGAGCAAATTCTGAACTTTAGGTGCTCAAGTCCATTTTTCTTGTGAGCGCCTTTATTAAAATTTCAGAACATCAGTGGTGGAGCCCCAAGGTTTCACGAGAGGGTGTGGTGTTTTTGATGATTTAGGTTGTCATCTAGCACTGTGAGACAAAAACGGAGAAGAGTAAAAGATAAATAGTAGAAGCAGTAGTAGTTAGCGTGTAATCAACCCCTAACAATTCGCGGCTTACGAGAATCTAGTGCACTTTGCTCGTGGTATATAACCATGAAACCCCTTTATACATTGGGGGCCCATGCATTCGGCCACCTGGGTCGCATACGGTGATGATTCGCTAGAAAAAAAAAAACTTTACCTATGTCTTTTCCACGACATTTGTTTTCTCACCGTGTTAGTAGAAGAATTAAACCCGATTAGGAGATTTTGACGCACTTTTGTTGCGAAAACAGTTGCCTCGCCCTGTGTGAAATGAAACATATGCAAGGCAAATGATTCTGGATCGCTTCTGCACAAAGGGGACTTCTACCTCAGCCAACGAAGAAAAAAGTATAAGAAGCTAACCACTCGCAAAAAGGCGGCTAACAGTGTTTCATCAAGCTTATATCACAGTGTTATTCATTCCTTTATTAGTGAACTGACTTCATAACAGACTTTCAGTCCAAATCTAACCTATACATTCCTTTTGGTAATTAAAATTTCACTCATTATAAGAAGTTACCTATTACATTCATTAAAATGAAGCTTTCACTTTCCACACTCATTCTTTTGGGAGCATCTTTGGTCAACTCCGCTGTAGTTCCAAAGGAACAAAGAGAAGAAGCTCTTGACAAAAGAGCCGTTGCCTACGTCACTGTTTTACACACTGTGTATGAGACTGAAACTCAAGGTTACACCACCGTGAGCCAAGGACAGCCAACCCTGGCATCTACTGAAGCTGCTGCTACTACTACTTCTGAAGACAACAACGACATTCCTTCTACCAGTGCTGCTCCATCTACTAGTGCTGCTCCATCTACTAGTGCTGCTGTTGCTGCTGCTGCTAATCCTAGTACCGGTGGTGATAATGCTGTATCGTCGGCTTCTAGCTCTTCAAGTGCTACACCAACTTCTGCTCCAAGTACGTCTAGTGCTGGCACTAACACAGAAACCTCAAGCTCTTCTTCATCATCCACAGAGACTGGTTCTGGTAATGGAGAAGAGCACCAAGGTCAAGGTACTTACTATGATCCTTCCATGGGTGCTTGTGGTAAGGTCAACTCCGATAGTGACTACATTGTTGCCATTTCTCACTCATTATTTGACTCTAAAAGCACTGGTAACCCTAACACCAACCCATTCTGTGGTAAAAAGATCACTGCTACTTACCAAGGTAAGTCTGTTGAGGTTACTGTTGTTGATAGATGTGTTGGCTGTAAGGAAAATGATTTAGATTTGTCCCCAACTGCATTCTCTCAAATTGCTAATAAGGACTTAGGTAGAATCAACCTTTCTTGGGAATGGAGTGATTAAGATTATTCTTTGTTCGCAATTGAATGTTAAATTTATACCCCACCTGTTTTGTTAAATAAAAGGTTTTGATTTTATGAATTGTAAGGATTTTTTAGCTTTTATTTTCGGCTACGTTAATTTAAGTAACATTCCAAAATAAACCTCGTCATATTAAATTTTTACATTTTTTATCTCTATAATCCATCTACTCAAAAAAAAAAAATCTAATCTCTCCCGTATCGTCAGTTATATGCTTTCATGATATGAATTCATTGCTGCTACGTCGCTTAGAATAACCAACTCATGATTCTAGACCAAAGAGTATCCGCCTTGTCTCTTTCATCGTCAGCGATTTCACGCAGTGCGTAGTAGTGATATTCATGCTCCTCTATTTCTTCAATGCCAAGGAATAAATCAGCTTCGCTTGGTTTGACAAATTTCGTTCTTCTGAAAAGTTTCCAGAAAATGAATACCGCCAATGTAACGAAGATCATTACATAGTTGAATAAGAAGGTATCAACAGACCATTGATGAGGCAAGAAACATGTGTAACCAATTGTGCCAATCATACACCAAAGAAAAAACGCAGCGATGGCAATAGAGTATGGTTGGAACCATGACGTATAGGGAAAACTCTTCCTATCCAAACCTTGTACTCGACATGCATTGTAAAATCCGGCATAAGTTATTGTCATCAACCCATAATTCAAAAGTTGCGACCCCGTGCATAAACCAACCATATAATTTAAAACTTTCATACCAGAACTTCCCAATTGTAATAAGGATAACATGGAAAAACAAATAGCAATTAAAACACAGTATAAGGGTATACCGTTCTTATTACATTTTGCAAGAAATTTTGGCACAAATCCTTTCCTCGCCAAACCCAAGAGTGCTCTCGAAGATGTGTAAGTGTACGAATTCCCTGCGGAAAATGCCGCAGTCAATATAAGGGCATTCACAATACTAGGTAAGACCTTGATATTCAAATTTTGCATGGCAACAACATATGGTGAAGAAGCAGCATTCGACGTGTCACTGCTTAATTCAACATATTTAGGGTTGTTATAAGCAATCAAAATAGTTACTGACAAAGCTCCCCCAATGTAAAATAAAGCCAATCTATACAACACCGTCTTGAATGCTGTTGGCATAACCTTTCTTGGATTCATTGCTTCACCAGCCACCATAGACATATACTCGGGCCCTACAACTGTGAAACAAGAACTAATCAAAGCTCCCAAGAACCCCTGGAATTTTCCCAAAGCACCCGTAGTAATTTGTTCTCCCACGGGTCCACCTTTAACATGCCAGTTTCTAAATCCAAAGGCGTCATGGTTTGGATTACCTCCACACATAGTAATTAATGTGAAGAATAATAATCCTATACATAAAATGAGCTTCCCCAATGATAACCAAAACTCTGCTTCACCATATAATTTAACCGCAAACACATTAATACATGCGTAAATGAAAATTTGAATGCACAAGGTGATAGCTGGCGAATAATCATCTCTCCAAAAATGGATCATACCATTCACTGCAGTGATTTCGAAAGGAATGTAAAGACTCTGCATTATCCAAAAATTGACCGAAGCCGCACATTCGAAGGCAGGATCGATAACTCTACCTGCCATCGTTAAGAAAGGAGAAGTAACAGGTAAGAAACAAACCATTTCACCTACAGCAGTGGTTAAAAGTAAGATAATGAAGGTCCAAAATGAATAACCTAAGAGGAGACCCAAAGGACCACCTTCAACCAAGGCAGTACCAATAGTTATGAAAAGACCTGTGCCTATTGATCCTCCAATAGCAATTAACTGAACATGTCTACTTTCTAACTTTCTATGTGTTGAGTTTTTCTCGTATACATTTCCGCTACTGGAACTGTCTGTTGTTTGCAAACTCTTGGTTCTAAGAAGTTTCAAATCATCTACTGCCTCTGATGTCTCTTCCTTTTTTTGCTTGAAAATCATTTTGAATTGAAATCGACCTTTTTGGGGATATTAGTAGTAAAACCCAATGGGATACCTTAATTTCTACTTGATTTAACAAGAGCACGTATGATGAGTATATTGATGCAAAATCTTCAACCGTGATTTGCTTCAAAATAATCTTTGAATTACCTCAATTATTTTTTTTGGAATGGAAGTATTAAAATCTACTGGAAACTATATTAATTTTGGAAGATATCACTTAGACTATATAAAGTAGATCTTCTCATCGATAATGATCTTAAAACCATTTTGAGGAGCTAGGGCTGTTTTTACAACTATTTCCCCCGTAAGTAGCGACCGGATAATGAAAAGTCATATATATTCACACTACTGTTTGGCCTATTCCGAAGGCCAGTGAGAACCGTAATTCGACTCTCAGGTTGGGAGACCCGAACTAGTTGTTAACAACAGGAAATATGAAAAATTTCTTCACTCGACCCCGAAAAAATTATTCATTTGCAGGCAATTTCAAACTCGAACGGCCTCGGAATTTCCCTCGGATTATATAGCAATATATTTTTCTTACCGGAAGTAGAGTTTCGCATTTCTGGGATCTTTCGAGGGTGTCTAACCTTGCTAATCTACCTTCAGTATGACCCTCGGAATAAGCATGGTCTACTGCATGTTTTTTCAGTATTGAGCAGATAGTTAACAATAGTGACGTAGTTCTCGATGAGAATCCCTTATCCTAATTTGGTTAGATTTACCTGTGAGGTCTGAACAGAGTCAGGGGATCAAAGATATATCTGGGGGTGTAGATAAGATTTCGCTTTTTTTAACGGCTTTTGTACAGATAAAGAAAGATAGCTTTTCAATCACTTCTCTGTATTGATCCACGACTTACTTGGGATGTGATACTCTTATTTCATTTATATAAGCATGTTGAGAATGCCAGTGCGTTTTTAAATTATTACCTGCAGCAAATCTTAAAGAATAAGGAATTAAAATCTATTTACAGTGATAATAGAAAAAAATAAAAATGATTTGAGGCAAATGCACATATTAAGAGGCAGAGAGTGAAAAAGATTTTTCATCCGGTGGGATTCGAACCGACCAGGTGAGAACCGAACAAAAATTGCCGAAATACTGTCGGAAGTTAGTGCATACACCATTGCGATGTGGTCAACCACTCAAAATTGAAATGCTTGGCTGTAATCTTCACCGCAGCGAGTTCAATTTCTTGGCCGCACTTTTTCATTGAAGCACCAGAAGACTTAGGAATTCCGCTTACATTGCCGCGTCACTGTTCATACTCTATTCACCCTACAACACAAATGTTTATTTCCGAGCGCTAGATATATATATATGAATCTTGCGCAACTATGACGATGTATTATTATTATTTATATATACTTCAATTTCATATTGATCTATTCGTAATTTGTGTCTACCCATGGACTAAAGAATCTAATATAGTAAATAGTTTTACCAACTCTTGAAGTCCAATTCGAGAAACGCTTCCTTCTCTATACACATTGCTTCCATCGATACGTCTCGTTTCTAGTAAATATTCTCTTTTCATAACCCCAACCATAAGTGAATGATACGTGTTTAACAATTCCCTGGCTTGGACAATACTTGGTTTAAAAGATGGTCCCATTGAAATCAATACTGCAACCACAAGTTGAATTGTCGGATTCAAAAATTCAAAATACGAAATATCATTCTCTTCTCCGCTTCTCTTACTGAAATCTGATAGAGCAAACGGCGTATCGAGCGAAAGGTTAATCTTAATGTTCTTATAATCATGAAAATTTTCAAGTTTCAAAGTCAATCCTAAATCTGGATCAATCTTTAAAAACTTGGACTCTTTCAATATACGAATTAAATCACTTTGAATTAGGTGTAATGAACCATTCTTAGATTGTGCAACTCTTATAAGGAAGTACATCGTTGCCTTAAATGCAGTAAGTTCATAAAGTAACGTCTGCAAGTTTATTCCAGAGTTATTTGAAGAACAAATTGTCACCATTTCGTCCGTTCGTTTAATACTTTGAACCAACATTAAAAGAGTATTGTTTGAGATCAAATGATTTAAAACAAAATTGTTTTTAGAAAATGAAGTCAAATGAACTAACGACTCCAAAAGTAATATGGACGTGATTCTTGAAGAACCTTCGGAGTAAACTGAGTCGTTACTCACAACATCTAATAAGCGTCGATCAGTGGACTTAATTATGCTTGAAACCATCTTTACCAAAGATGAATTCTCAAAGATATTGGCCAAAAACTTGTTCGTCAACACGTAAAGATTAGATCTGAGGTTAGGTGTGGTATTAGTGTTTAGAATACCGCTGATACAGGTTTTGAAAAAAGGCAAGAGCCTATGGAACTCAACGGAAAATTCTTCCCTTTTACTCTTCGACAAGATTTCATGCTCATATACATGAAAAAGTAGCACACTCAATGAGATGAATTCCTCAGAAAAGGCAATCTCGGTTTCCAAGTAGTCATTGATTTTGGGCAAAACAACTTGGAATATTTCCAATACAAATCCCTTTGGATCAACCATATGATCTGAGATCAACACCTCAATCAATTGGCACCATGAATGCAAACATCTGAACTGTGCTTCTTTTAAATCTTCAGAAACAGCAAACTTCATTAAGTATTCACTTAAATGGTATGCATCGAACATTACATCTTTGGCAAACGAAGCTCTATCTTCCTTACCAATCGTACGTGTACTTTGGCAAGTAAACCTTATCAACTTTTTAAGTACTGTCATGTCCAATACATATGGCTTCGTAGATCTGATTTCCCTAAACAACAAAGACAAATTAAACCGTTCGTTATAAGATTCATACTTATAGGCCTCGAAGTTTTGAAACTCGTAGTTCAACACATCCAAGAAACTCAAAACCTTAGGTGACCCATCAAAGTAATTCCAATTTCCCAAAAGAACTTTTTTGTAAATATCTTTTCTAGTGATTGATGCAACACTGTGAAACTCCAACGAAAAATATTGCATAGTAAGGTTCCTGTAGTCTATGAATGACAAGAAGGCCTGTCTCCCACCATCATCATGTAAGAACTTATTATCAGTGGCATCTTGCAAATCGCCATTGAATGAGAAATGACCAAAGATTGTATTCTGGTCAACTTTAGGCTGATATTCAACTAGCTTTTCGAAAAGATTACCATAATCCCTCAAAAAATCTAAAGTAATTGTACCACTTATCTGGTGACGCGATAAAGTAACCAATGTTGCCAATATTAAGGAAGAAAGTTTAACTGGTCCCTCATTAATATATTGGATATTTCCACTAACATAATCAATTTCGGATATCGTTTTCAAGTTAAAATCCAAAGCTTTCAATAAAGATTTAAGAAGCGTATTTGTCTTCTGAGTTCCGTGAAGGGATAAGTTGCCACCTCTAATTTGGTAGCCTAATAGAAAATGAGAAACCGTAGGGACTTTTCCGTTAGATCTTTCAAGATTACCAATGAGAAAGTCGAGAATATTATACTTGACTCTTAAATCACAATCTATGTCTTCAAATTGTTCAATAAACGCATACTTTATTTTCACAGATTCATCGATTGACTCAAAGATAGTGAGCAACCTGTTTTTAGCCAAAAGCGGATCATTCGAGCTATCATCAACCTTTGAAACAAAGACGTCCGAACTGCTCAATTTGTCCAAAATTTTCACGGACTTCTCTGCAATTCCTGTAACACTTGTCCCAACATAAAGTGCCATATTGGCAACAGTAGACAAGTTGAACAAAAGAATTTCATAAAAATTATTGACGCTGTTCATCCCTAGGTATCTGGAATGGTATATATTATCAAAAACAGACTTTGGTGCGCTCCACGCGATACTCATATTGCTGTTGAATCCATGTCCCATATTTGGTTTTTGAGATCCCTCGCCAACATTCTTGAGGATAGGTAAAAGTCTACTAGTATAGATATCTTGTAATTCTAACACCTTCAAAAGCACAGCCAATGCATTATCAACCAAGTATGCAGACTTGTTACTCTCTTCGATCACATCAAGCCCAGCATTCAAAATTCCTGCAAGTGTTTTATATGCTTTTTCGTCGTACAAGTAATTAAGTACAGCTAAAGAATGATGCAATTTGACGAATAGATCAAATGTGATATCATTATTATGGGAAACGACAATGTTTAAATCTCTGACATCTTTAATTGAATGTGGCGCTATGTCATTTAAAAATACCCAGTCGACATCATATAACGAATTTTTAATAATTTCGATGATGATAGACTGAAGATTTATCTTATCATCAACGTCTGGTAGCTTGTGGGAAAAAGGAAAGACTTCCAACATCAAGTATTCAATATAAGGCCACACACCTATCTGGCCATTCAACCTATAATTTTCACCCAAATTTTCAGGATATAATAACACGTACTTAGTGAAAGCTTGATTCTCATCTTCTGAAGGCATCAACAAAGCATACAATAGCCTAGTAAAGTTCACCACCTGAGAAAAGTGAGTCAAATTGCTACTGAAGCCTTGCTTAATTCCAACTGTAAACTTAGTGTAAGAAAACTTAGATCTATTATTTCCGTTAAGCAAGGCGAGCGGTCCGCTTAAAGAGTCATCAGTAAGCGTAGTAGTTCCCTTACTCTTGTTTCCTTCAGAACTCGAAACCATCAAGTCACGATATAACCATCCATCTAAAATATTCCAGACTTGATATCTTAATTCCATATTCTGTTCCAGACTTGCAAAATCAGCCAAAAAATTCATCAAAAGATTGGTAAGCACGACTCTGTTTTCATCACTAATGGTAATCACAGGTTCATCAAACGATGATTGGGTGTTTGAACTTGAATTTATAGACCTCCAATTCCCCTTACTTGCCATAATTAGGTTATCGAATTTCAAAAATCCTATTATTACGGACTTAAATCTATTGAAAGTACTTGATTTTGCTTCCTTAAACTTCTCATTGTCACGACTCGTCAAATTCTTCACGATCGATGAAATTAATTGTATGAATCCAGATATGAAAGTCACAGAATCTTCGGCCAACTCTATAGAAAATTCGTTCGACGTATCATCAGAATACTTGCCATTTGCTTGCGATGAAAAGAGTAGGTCCTGTCTTTTCTGCTGCAATCTTAATTGTTCATTAATTTCTTGTTGAAAATTTTCGTTCAAAGAATCAATGTAATAACATAAGGAGTCAACAATGGAGTCCATTGAAATTTTGGAATAGTCGTTTTTCTTCAATGTCGAGTTGTTATTATTCATTAATATTTCCCATATTTTGAAAGCCAGCTCAGGACCTCCAGATCCTAGTGATCCAAGAAGCAAACAAAATGTAGATGCTATCAAAGGCGATGTATTGTTGCTTAATCCCCAGCTAAAAAAACCCGACACTTCACTTTGATAGTCTTCTGAAAGCAAAAAGAGAGAGCAAATATCAGGCCTGTTATTATAACAGTATGCAAATGCTAGATAAAATCTTTCAAGATCAGCTCTAGATGACATTTCATCCAAGTCAAGTTCACTTCTTTCATTTATGGCTTTACCACTATCATCGCCTTTGAAATCTATATCTTCCACTAAGTCACTTTGATTGGATGATAATAGAAAGTCTTCTTCGTTGTCCCTCAACAAAGTCAAAACTATCGCTAGATTGACGATAAACAGAGTAAAGAATGAGTGAAAAAACGGAACTATTAGCTTTTCAGTGAATATCAGAGATACCTTAAAATTAGATACATCCAACAACTTTGGAACATTTTGAAGATCAGGCCTTATGCTAGTTAAATGAAGAAGTTCGCTTGAGATTCTTAAAGAAAATTTGATGGGCGTCAATTTCGGATATGTTTTTTGTAACAACGATCTGAAATCATATAAGTTACTCCAATCTAACAATTCTTTTGTCTGATCAGTGGCAGTGTCAGCTGAGTAGCATAAAATTTTATCCATTACTCCAAAATTAATACACCACTCACTATATTTCAACATATCATCCTTGAAGTTATACTTTCTTGCATCCTCTTCCAGTTCTTTACAAAATTCCACGAAATTAGTGATATAAATAAACATAGTAACTATCTCAAACCCTCTGAGCTCTGATTTAGATAGATCCATAACTTCCTGATTATGAACTAGATTGTAGTCTTTCGAAAGTTTTGATGTAATCATAGGATAAAACTTTCCAAAATCACAAGCCTCCTTGGACACAAACTTAAAGAGCGCTGGCAAAAAGTGATATATTAAGTTATCATCATCATTGAGATTACGATACATAAATTCAGTGACTCTTTGATAATATTCAATATGATTAAATTCTTTGTAATTTGAAATCAACGTGAAAAGTATCTGTCCTAATAGTTCATGACTGGTGAATAATTGGTTTCTAGTGAAATTCAAACCGCTTATAAAAGAAAGGTCATTAATAAGATCAGTGACCTTTTGTTTATCAGTTAAGTCATTAAGCAAATCCAAAGTCTTGTATATCCTCTCGAATGATTTCAAAACAGTGTCAAAAAAGTCTTTTGCTCCACCGCTTCCTAGTAAAACACCTAGCCTATCATTTTCTAACAAAAATCCCACAATATTTAAAATGTACAGTTGCCTTGAGTAGTATTCGAGTCTAGCTGAATCGATAAACAGTGTTCCTTTCTCATATTCTAAGGTACTAGAGTGGAATAAGAGCTCGGCGGTCACGATTTCATCTAGACCTAGTTCTGTTGATAATATAATTGAGCCTTCAGTAAAGGCTGGATTTAATTTATATTGCTGCCCATCAGAAAATTCTATCGGCTTACTTTGGTCAATCAATTTATCTCTGGAAGAACTATTTCTTTCAGGTACAACCAAAATATTCTTCAAATCTTCTTTAATTGTATTGATCACTTCTAAATCGACCTCATTGAACGACTTGATCGACTGATAACATTCAGCGAACAACTCCGTCGACCAATGTCTAACCATTTCTGACAGCTATTTTCTATTGGTGTCCTTGGGCAATGACAAGCTTTTTCGACTGTTTATACTTTGAGCAGACTCAAAGTAGTGCAGGAAAATTCAAAAAAGCAGACTTTCATGTTTGTGACATCTTTTATCAAGACACTTGAGATGCATAACGCTCAATGAAAACGGATTACTGAGGTTCCTACGGTCTTCTTAACGACTATTGAAGAGATCTTATAGCAGATGAATTAGATGAGAGCTTGAAAAGAGAATATATATGATCATTTTAGCAATTCAGTTTTTACAACTTCAGTCTTGAGTTTTCTCATACGACTGGATTTCTGGCCAATTCATAGAAAGTGAAAAACAATAATCCTGCTGTTGTAACTCTTCCTGCAACTGATGCCTAAGTGTTTATCCCTTAATACTTTTGAGGTACTTATTTGTTACACCAAACTGTCTAGGAAGATTCTTTCATTAAGTGTTCCTCTATTTTTTTCCCTGATTGACCTCAAGTCTGCAAGCAATGTGTGCTACAGTGTTGCTCTCCTCAAACTTTTTGCCATCGAAAAAAAATCGAAGATTTCTAGTTAACACTCTTATCGCAATGTAGTGTAGTGAAAAGTGGAACGCTTTCGTGAAAGTTTTTCCCCCATCGAATTTTATGGCATCCTTTGATTCACCAGTAGCACACACACTCTCAATACTGTATGCTTTATTCCAAAGTTAAAATTTTTAAAATTTGTTTGCCAAATTAAGTTTGATACTTTTAAATCTCTTGTAACTCAAATTCAAGTAACATGTCAAAGATGTCAGTATCTAAAATATTTGCTGGTTTACCCATAATTACTTCGCAATTTTTACAATTTAGAAGTAATGGGATTCCCGGACTAACACCTTACCTTAAACAGGAACGGCACAACAATACATCTACCACTCTCCTTTTTATGCATTCTTTATGGCTGCCAAAATCAGGGTGTAATTGCAGCCAATTGTCTGGCTCCACTTTTACATATGTGTAAAATCAGTTAGAATATTTATTAGTTGCAAAATGATCTCATGACTTAAGTGTCCAAACGTCTAGAGAAAAGGACAGATGAAGTAAAATCTAAAAGTCTGTCAAGAGAGTATATAATTCAGAACAAAACGTTCCATTTCCTGAAAAAAGAGTGAAGTTCCAAAATATTTGCATCATATCTACCAGAGTGCAATCCAGGCTCCATCCCTAAGACTCATAGTTAATTGATTCTTTTTAGTAGGAGGATATGGACCATCATCCATACTCTTTAAGTTCGGAAACATTTGTGCCAATCTAGTTATCACGTAGGATGCTTCAGTAAGAGCAAACTGTTGACCCAAACATATTCTAGGACCACCATTGAAAGGCACAAAATTCCATCCCAACTTCTTGGTGGATGGTTCAAACCATCTTTCTGGCCTGAAATCATTGGCATCCTTACCATAAACACTCTTGTTTCTATGAGTAGCATACACACAATATGAAACAGTCGTTCCTTTAGGAATGTAAATTGGTGAAAGACCGTCTGGTCCTCCACCTCTTGGCAAAGAAGTTGGTCTGGTAGCAACCCTAAAGTTCAGAGGAACCGAAGGGTACATTCTCAATGTCTCGTTAAGCACTGCCTTCAAGTATTCACATTTCTTAAGTGACTCAAAGGTAATATCTTCGAGATTTGAATCATCTCCTGACCCAAACGTCTCATAAAGTTCTGCTTTTAATTTTTCCCAAATTGCAGGGTTTCTAGATAATTCATAAAAAGCGAACGACAATAGACCCGCTGTTGTATCTCTCCCTGCAACTAAGATATTCAAAAGTTGATCTCTCAACACTTTACGATCTCTTGTTTGCTGAACCAATTCGTACAAGAAAATGTATCCATTCTTTGAGTGTTCCTCTAACTCTTTTGTCTCTGTATTTAAAGCTTTATTGACATAATGTTCCGCAAACTTATGCACTACTGCGTTACTCTCTTTAAAACGTTTTGTGTTAAATAAAAATCGAAGCCCAAAAGCAGCAGCCCTTATTGATGAATAAGCCTGGGATGTGTTGAAGGCTTCAGCGAAGTTAGCTTTGCCATCAAAGTCAATAGCATCGTATGACTCACCAATGGCACTGTCCTTCAAACTCTCTACCGACTCACCGAATAAAAATTCAGTAGCAGAATCAACAGTGAGCCTGAAAAAAAGTTCTTGAATATCAAATTTTCCACCTTGGTGCAATTTGACGTGCTTTGCAAATCGTAATATATGTGGTTCCAATGCTCTAACATGTGCAACTTGTTCTCTTGCAAATTGGGGCCTCAACAATGCTCTTGAGTGCTTCCATCCAGTGCCATCAAGGGTGAAAATTCCATCACCAAGCAACGGGAAGAATGCTGCATGCCTTCTTCCAAGAGCAAAATCATTGAACTGAGTAGCTAAAATTGCCTTGATATTTTCTGGATCTCTTGTTGCTGCCGTCACTACGCCAACACGTCTCGCTTTGAAAGTGTATATTTCGGGCCCATCTTCCGGTTCAAATCGACTCTTAGTGAGTTCAAGCAATCTACCTTCTTTCTTGATTTTAAAAAGTTGAAAAAAAGATTTAAAACCAAAGAAGTTATCAAATCTCAAAAAAATTCCTGGCTCACAGCCTAGTTTATGTTCTTGATATTTGTTGTAAAAAAAGTCAAACAATATGTTCACCAAGATGACACCCACAATTGCTAACAATGGCATGGATAAACCACTTTGGGAAGATAATAATTCACTCAGAACAGTCATGGTGGTACTTAAACTTCTCGAACTTCTCGAACTTCAGTCATTAAGATTTTGATGTCAATCGGTTGGTCTTATACGATTGGAAAAGCCAAATCCCGGAGATATGTCATCTGCAGTGAATCGGATTTAGCGATCGCAAAGCGGAGCTTAAAAAGATCTCCGATAATTTTCACGTGGGTTGTGAACGCAGTATGATGTAACTGATGGGCATCTTGGTTACTTGTTACTTCTGACCTCGTGAGAGACGTTTAACAAAACTCAAAAAGAACCACTAGTGTGGTATAATCTTGATGTTTTTGAAATATTGGGATTTTTTAGATACTGAGATCAATCTTCATGTGCTTCAACGTTATTACAGATTGGACTAACAAGACCAAGAAATGATGCAACAGTCCTACCTCTTAGAAATATGCATTACCTTGCAATGTCCATTAATCTCAAAAAAATTAAAAATGAGTATCTAAAATGATGAACCCAAGACGAGATCTCAATATCCGCGACAACCTATGTTTTTATGGGACCCAGGAGTATTTGTGTCTGGAGCTAGCTAAGTTTGCACCATCATTTTTGTTACGAAATAGAAATGAATAATTTACTCTTAAGAATAACGACAATATTAGACAAAATAATAAACCGAATCAGTAAGACTTTGTTAAATGGCTTATAAATCTGAAATCTACTATTTGATCTTTTGCAAATTGAGGCTTACATAGGACCCTGCGTCATGCTGCATATAACGCATCTTGTCAGAGTTTAGGAAGTGCTAGTGTTGCCTGCGAACAGTCTCAGCTTGCTTCTTCCGCACATAGTCATAGATTTGAACTTAAATACGATGGGAAGCTACTCTTAAGTGGTCAGACGCTTGAAGGTAACATGATAAACTATGTAGATAGACGCAATCAAAAGCTGTTAACTTCACGTTTATTTACGATAATGCTACCCAGACACCATCCTTAAGAGTCATAGTTACTTGGCTATTTGTACGAGGAGGGTAACATTCTTTGTCCTTGCTGTTTAAATTAGGAAACATTTGTGCCAATCTTGTTATCACATAAGATGCCTCAGTAAGAGCATACTGTTGACCCAAGCATACTCTTGGACCACCATTGAACGGCAAATAATTCCATCCCAACTTCTTTGTGGATGGTTCAAACCATCTTTCTGGCCTGAAATCATTGGCATCCTTACCATAAACACTCTTGTTTCTATGAGTAGCATACACAGAAAAAGAGACTGCCATCCCCTTAGGGATATAAATTGGGGAGAGACCATCTGGACCCCCGCCCCTAGGTAGTGAAGTTGCTTTATTAGCAATCCTAAAGTTCTGAGGAACAGAAGGGTACACTCTCAATGTTTCATTAATTACTGCCTTCAAGTATTCACATCTTTTAAGTGACTCGAAAGTTATATCATCGATATTTGAATTATCTCCCGACCCAAAAGCTTCGTAAATTTCAGTCTTTAATTTTTCCCAAACAGACGGTTTCCTAGCCATCTCATAAAATGCAAAAGACAACAAACTGGCAGTTGTATCTCTACCGGCAACCAAAATACTCAAAAGTTGATCCCTCAACACTTTTGGATCTCTTGTTTGCTGGGCCAATTCGTACAAGAAAATGTATCCATTTTTTGAGTGTTCCTCCAACTCTTTGGTGTCCGTATTCAAAGCTTTGTCAACGTAATGATCAGCAAATTTGTGCACAAGTGCGATGCAGTGTCTGAATTCTTCGTTATCAAATAAGAAGTAAAAATTAAAAGCAAATGAACGTGAAGACAAAAACGTTTTAGCTGTATCGAAAGCTCGACCAAACTCTTCTTTGCCCTCGAACTCTATCAATTCGTATGAGTCATCAATAAAATTGTCCCGTAAGCTCTCTACAGATTCTCCAAATAAGAACTCAGAAGAAGAATCTAAAGTTAGTCTATGGAGAAGCTCTTGCATCTCGAACGCAGAACCATCGTGTATTCTTACGTGTTCTGCAAACCGTTGTATATGAGGTTCCAATGTTCTGACATGAGCAACCTGTTCTCTTGCAAACTGAGGCCTTAGCATTGCCCTAGAATGTTTCCAACCAAGGCCATCAACAGAGAAGATACCATTGCCCAACAAAGGATAAAATGCATCTCGTCGCCTTCCGATGGAAAAGTCACTAAATTGCGTTGCCAATAGAGCTTTAAGATTTTCAGGGTCTCTTGTAGATTTAGCTTTAATTCCCGCAATAACTAATTCAAAGGTATCAACTTCAGACCCATCTTCATTGTCGTGGCGCCTTCTGCCTTCTTCGACTAATGTGCCCTCTTTCTTAGCTCTCAAAAGATCAAACAAAGTTGGAAACCCGAAAAAGTAGTCGTAACTTGAATGAAGACATGGCTCACAGCCCAATTTTCTTTCCTGATACCTATTGTAAACGAATTTCACTACGATATTCACTAAAATGGCAATTATAATTGCAAATGTCACCAGTTGAGTCCAACTTAAATGAGTTAACTCAGCCAGGCCCTTCATCTTAAAATCTTCTTGACGGTAGTAGACTACATAGCTTCAGTTCTTATTCTTATTTCATATATGAAGAATCTAAGCTTTTGCGGGGAGTCATTTACTAATAGAAAGTATCTGAATGGAGACGACACATACAGGACACGAAGCAGCATTTGCATGAGATCCTTTGAGAGTGTCATCTCAAACTTCGAACCAGACGGGGTCCAAACATGTGACAGCCCAATTAAAGCTGTTCTGAGCGTGAAAGGATTGAAGCGTGAAAGGATTGAAAATATGTCCGTTTTAACCACCTAGCAACCCAAACGCTTAACCTACACTTCAGATACTACCCGTTGACATTGAAAGACTTTAGAATTCAGTCTGTCAAAAAGTCAAAAGCAGAGTACCCTAATTATTAACTTGTCAAAAACTACATCATAAATTTTTTTGGTTACGAAATGCATAAGTAAACACATAAATAATATTCACTGGATCACATAGAGCTCGCCATCCATCTAACGTTATCCAACTTACCAAAGTGCGATCCAGGCACCATTGTTAAGACACATAGTCAATTGTGAATTCTTAGTAGGAGGATAAGGCTCATCATCCATGCTTTGCAAGTTAGGGAACAATTGTGCTAATCTTGTCACGACATAAGAAGCCTCAGTAAGAGCGAATTGTTGACCCAAGCATATTCTAGGACCACCATTGAAAGGCACAAAATTCCATCCCAACTTCTTGGTGGATGGTTCAAACCATCTTTCTGGCCTGAAATCATTGGCATCCTTACCATAAACATTCTTATTTCTATGCGTAGCATACACTGCATATGAGACCATGGTTCCCTTCGGTATGTAAACAGGAGAGAGACCATCTGGTCCTCCACCCCTTGGTAACGAAGTTGGCTTGGTAGAGATTCTGAAGTTTTGAGGAACAGAGGGGTACATCCTCAATGTCTCGTTAAGCACTGCCTTCAAGTATTCACATTTCTTAAGTGACTCAAATGTTATTTCATTGACATTTGAATCATCTCCTGAACCAAATGCCTCATAAAGTTCTGCTTTTAATTTTTCCCAAATTGTAGGGTTTCTAGATAATTCATAAAATGTGAAAGACAACAAGCCCGCTGTTGTATCTCTCCCTGCAACTAAAATATTTAAAAGTTGATCTCTCAATACTTTACGATCTCTTGTTTGCTGGACCAATTCGTACAAGAAAATATATCCATTCTTTGAGTGTTCCTCCAACTCTTTGGTGTCCGTATTCAAAGCTTTGTCAACGTAATGATCAGCAAATTTGTGCACAATAGCATTACTGTCCCTGAACTCTTTGTTATTTACCAAGAAATTTAAACGTAAAGAAACAGCTCTGGTTGCCAAATAAGCTTGAGATAAGTTGAAAGCTTCTGCAAATTTGGATTTACCGTCAAAATCAATAGCATCGTATGACTCACCAATGGCACTGTCCTTCAAACTCTCTACCGACTCACCGAATAAAAATTCAGTAGCAGAATCAACAGTGAGCCTGAAAAAAAGTTCTTGAATATCAAATTTTCCACCTTGGTGCAATTTGACGTGCTTTGCAAATCGTAATATATGTGGTTCCAATGCTCTAACATGTGCAACTTGTTCTCTTGCAAATTGGGGCCTCAACAATGCTCTTGAGTGCTTCCATCCAGTGCCATCAAGGGTGAAAATTCCATCACCAAGCAACGGCAAAAAAGCTGCATGTCTTGTTCCGAGGGCAAAATCATTGAACTGAGTAGCTAAAATTGCCTTGATATTTTCTGGATCTCTTGTGGACTTCAACATTATTCCTGCGAGTCTCATTTCAAAAGTACTAAGGTGTCCCCGTCCTTCTTGCTCGAACCTTTCTCTATTGACATCGATCAATGTTCCTTCTTTCTTAGCCTTCAAGATATCAATTAGGGTCTTGAAACCAAAGCAATAGTCTAATCTTAAGAATACAGGCGGCTTGCATCCTAGCCTACGAGCTTGGTATTTGTCGTAAAGGAAGTTAACAGTAAAGTTCACTAAAATAGCTCCTATAAGCGCATAAACCACTAACTGCAATCGATCGCCTGAAGAAACTAATTCTTTAAGATCAATCATCTTGATTTGCGGTACTTTGCTTGGTTGCTTAAAAGTTGAATTAATTTAATCATCAACCCATGCGCCATATTTATACGGGGAGGGTAGAGTAGTGTGGGGACAAGACTTGCTCTATCTCCAAGAAATCCAATCAACGGAACGGAGAGTAATTAGTACCGACTTATATGCAAGATATGGGGGGTAGTGTTGGTATTCAATTTTCTTGTTTGGTTGTCAAGTGAATAGTAGAAGACGTAGTACGTTTGGACACCTTCATGTGGTATACCGTTTCAAAGCCTACAGGCATCGCTAGTCAATGAAGTAGAAAGGCATTCTTTAGTCTACAAAGTTTAATTAGTGCCACTTGATCTGGTTTGCCGAAATGTGGGGGAAACGGTTTTCACGAACACTCCTCAGTTTTTCTCACGTGCAAGCTTTGGGGCGAATATTTTTACCGAGCCCGAATGCATGTGAGGAGATCCATTTTAACTTTTTAGACTTCAGACACAGAATCAAGATTATTTAACGATAAACATGAATTGGAATATAAAGAGTATTTAGGCTATGCGTTTGTTTAATGATTTCGTATCTATAATCTCTAAGCAGTTGGTCCTGCAGCCTTGACTTCGGAAGTTGCTTGATCAGCGTACTTAGCGAAGTTCTCGTTGAACTTAGATGCTAATGAGGTAACTTCCTTTTCAAAAGAATGAGCACCTTCAGTCCAGGCCTTGGTTGGGTTCAATACGTCAGCTGGAACACCACTACATTCTTTTGGAACATTCAAGTTGAAAGTAGGAAACGTCTCATAGCTAACCTTACTCAATTCACCAGAGTGAATAGAGTCTAAGATAGCTCTAGTGTATTTCAATGGACATCTCTTACCACCTCTGGCAGCACTAGCACCAACCCAACCGGTGTTTAATAACCATGCGTTTGCTTTATGCTTGGTAATTTTATCTGAAAGTTGTTGAGCATATTTCATTGGGTGCAAAACTAAGAATGGTTGACCGAAACATGCTGAGAATGTAGCTTGAGGTTCAGTAACACCTTCCTCAGTACCTGCCATCTTTGAGGTGTAACCAGAAATAAAGTGGTACATAACCTGAGCGTTGGTCAACTTGGAAACTGGAGGCAAAACACCTGAAGCATCACAAGTCAATAAGATAATATTTGAAGGATGTTCGTCAGCCAAACATGGAATCTTGGCTGATGGAATAAAATCAATTGGATAAGCACATCTAGTATTCTCAGTAATTGAAGAATCAGCGTAGTCAACAGCCTTACTAATTGGATCGTAAACAACGTTTTCCAAAATAGAACCGAACTTAATAGAATTGAAAATTTCTGGTTCCTTTTCTTGGGATAAGTCCAAACACTTAGCGTAACATCCACCTTCGATATTGAAGACACCGTTATCAGACCAACAGTGTTCATCATCACCAATCAACTTTCTATTAGGATCAGCGGACAAAGTGGTCTTACCAGTTCCTGACAAACCGAAGAACAATGTCACATCACCCTTTTCAATACCTTGGTTAGCTGAGGAGTGTAAAGTTAAAACCTTGTGTTTGATTGGCATTAAGTAGAACATAACAGTAAAAATACCCTTCTTCATTTCCCCTGCATATTCAGTACCAAGAATAACCATCTCCATATCTTTGAAGTTGATTTCAACAGAGGTAGATGAGGTCATACCCTTGGTGTGAACATTTGCTGGAAATTCACCAGCATTATAAATGGTAAAGTCAGGTTCACCGAAGTTCTTCAATTCTTCTTCCGTTGGTCTGATCAACATATTTGTCATGAATAATGCATGGTAAGCTCTTGCACAAATAATTCTGACCTTGATCCTGTATCTTGGATCCCATCCAGCATAGGCGTCAACGACGAACAACTTCTCTCTGGTTCTCAAGTAGTCCAAAGCTCTGGATCTTGAAATTTTCCACGTTAATTCATCAACTTGTTTGTTGACTGGTCCCCACCAGATGTGGTTCGAAGAGGTTTCTTCATCGACAATTCTCTTATCCTTAGGAGATCTACCAGTCTTCTTACCAGAGTATGCCATAAGAGCACCTGTCGAGGAGATAGTAGTGCCCTTTTCCAGTAAACCATCTTCGTATAAAGTTGAAGCAGCAGCATTATGACGAATCACAATATCGGAATCTAACTCCAATTGTTGGACAAATGGTTCTTGAGTGGATTTTATACCACGGGAGTTGAAATTTATTGAAGACTCAACAGCAGTTGGGGGAGTCATGATGTGATAGAATATATCTTAAAATATTGCGGAGACCAAGCTTAATGTTGCTAAACTTGAATTTTCAGCCTGCGATAATTCAAAAGTGTCAATATAAGATACGTATAATAAGAAAAAACAATCTCTTAAATAGTTTTCATTGAAGGCCCCGGGCAAATGGATGAAAGTCTGCAAAAAGTGTACTAAAGTTTATGTGCAGAATAAATATGGGGTAGTGGAATTTTACGGAAAGGATTCCCGAGCACCTCCGACTTTTTTGGGTTATCAGAATCAGGATTTCTCAAACAAGTATTAGACATCAAAAATATCAATCTATTTAGAATTCGTTTCAACGTACAACAAATTAAGAGTGTGATAGTAGTCTCTGGAAAGTTGTTTGAAGTTAACAAACCCCCTCTTAATAGCTAGCTTATGACTAAACTTCCCCCTCCTGTGCTTGCTCTTATTGCCCTTTTCTCTGTTGTCTAGAAGCCGTGAAGCCTGCAGTTGGTTAAGAAGGGTCTCGTAACCTAATTCCATTGCTTTGTTTGGCCAAAATTGCAGCTGGGGTGGACCTTCACATTACCGTGTATTCCCGGGTCAGCCCCACAAGGCAGAAAAAATTCGGGTAAAAGGAAAAAAAATTGTTTGGGTGTACCGAGCTAAATAGCAAAGTTAGCGTGAGCAACCTAAAAAAGCCTTAATAAAATAACCCGGAGCGCCCTTTGTCTGATAATCCGTCAATAAGACGCAAGATCTAAGATAAACAAACAAGTAATCGGTTATTCCATACTTTACTAATCATGTGATTGCATTCTGTAAATTTCGATAAGGCCCGGGTGAATCAGGAGAACACGAAACGTCACAAGTATTAGGTGCCAAGCCTTGTGGGTGAGCCTTGTTGTAGAGCTTTCCCAAAGCAAGTAGCTAAACTTTACTGTATATCGCACACTTTCCTCTAGTTGTCTGCCTCAGTGCTAAATGAACATTTAGCTTGTAAGTTATCTAATTTGACAACCGTGATAAAATGAAAGATCCTACAATCCTACGATGAAAAGCAGAAATAATCATATCTAGAAGACTAGTTGAAGATAATCAACTTTAATACTTCATTTTTGTGATTAAGCGATGCGTAAGTAAAGTAGAAAAAAATCGAAGCTTAATAGCTGTATGAGTGAGTAAAAACTACTTAGCTTGGTCTGTAACCTTATACTAAAAATATATTACAATTCAGATGCTAACCCTCCTGCGGGCCTTGATGCTTCCCAGTATACTTTATGCTCTTTAAAATCCATCAGTTCAACTCCCTCTAATGATTTGTCTTCTATGCCAACCAATATGCATTTCTCTATCGGCTTTTCCTTTGTACTTGACTTGAAATAGGTAAGTGCACTGCAGACGAGGCCATAAATAAATATGTTGATCAAGTTAGAATACGATGGATCAATCATAGGACAAAATATTGCACCTACTGGCCCATCCGAAGATTCTTCCATCATGAAGGGTACATACCGCGATAATTGTGACCTACTTGTGAACAAAATGATAGATCCTATCACATTTTGATTGGTTGGCTCCAAAGCCAAAATTATCTTAGTTTCATAAACTGAGTCTCGATTATTATTGAACGACTTCAAAGCTTCGTGATATACTAGTTTTACTTGCTCATCTTCCGAGGAATTAATTAAGTCTATCAATTTTGTTGATTGTGAATTAATATCAAATCTCACACCAACGATCATAAGTTCCTTGAAAATTTTAGTCGGCACATGCCAGTTAGAAAGATTTTCTAAAAGCATTATATGCCTTTTCTCTGAAAATCTAATCCAGGCGTCTTCTTCGGTAAACATGGGACTTTCCGAAGGAAACATGGGAAAGAACCCTCCAATGCTTACTTCTAAACAGTTCCTCTCCTTAACCAAATATCTAATACCACGTTCGTAGAGACTTTTACCAACATTCTGCATTTGCTTTGACTTATCAATGAGTTGAAAAAGTAATTTACCATAAAGTTTACTTTCCAGAGATACCAGTGGTGAGCCATTCGTAAATTTAACTTCATCGTTTACCCATGTTAAAACGATCCCATACAAGACTTTCAATGACGAATTCCTAACCACAAAGTGTTTCTGACTAGGATTTGCTACTAACAAGCTCAATAGTCGTTTATATGTTCCTTCGTTCTTGATGCCAAGATTTTGTTTCATTAGCTTTATAAGACCAGGCCAATCACGCTTGAGCTCAAACTCCTCGACCAACCACCTTCTAGCAGAAATTGTCTTTCTTTTCTTATTCTTGCTGATTAATTTCTTCTCGCCTGGTATTGTACCTTCAGCACCAATATCTCCCATTAAAACAGAAGCAAGTTGTCTCAAGGAGATCTCAGTATAGTCATAACAGCATAAGTAAGCATTACCAACCGTTTTATTGTAAAGAAAGTCATATGGTGACAGAGTTGCAACAACAATTAAGGATTTGGGAATGTATGCTTCAGAAGAATTTGGTTTAGCTCCACACAACATAGATACATATTTCACAATACCTATTTGATATAAGTTTCTGGAAGCCTCAGACGTGAGAATAATTACCACATTTGATTTCTCTATCAAATTTTCATGAAGAGCTGTAAGTCCGTTGGCTGTGTAAGTAGTGTGTAAGATTTTGAATAAATTCTTATTTTTTGGATGCTCTGCGAGATAATTTCCAAAATTTTGGAAGACTTCCTCACCAGGAAACAACTTCTGATTGGAATGTCGAGAAGAAGGATACATTGGAGCCAAAAGGGGGCTCAAAATTAAGATATTTGAATTTTCGGGCACGCTTTTTGTTAATGGTAATGTATTGTCCAAATCCCTAACCAATGTGATGGATTTTTGATACGCCATTTCGGATAACATTTGGTGCTCTCGCCATTTCTCAGGGTTAGCGTCTTTAAACGTTTCTTTGATAACTTTCTTTCCCAAAGGGAAAAGTTCCTCCCAAGACGGAAGCTTCCTTTGCAATTTTTCTATTCTCATTAAACTTCGCGCAATATCGTGCGTTATACTTCCATTATACAAAGCATTGCCTAGAGACTCAATAGCTTCACTTTGAAATCCAAAATCGTGACACACCATTACCAAATCACAACCTGCCTGTATAGCTAACACAGCACCCTGTCCTATTCCCAATGAATGATACAAAACATCCATCTCTAGGCATTCGCTTACGACAACACCCTCGAACCCCATCTCTTGACGTAAAAACAGATTCATTACAATTGGCGAAAGACATGCATGTATCTCATCAGGACTTATACTAGGAACTCCACATCCGGCTGCACTTATACCATCAAGCAAGCCCTCTTTCATTAGTTTAGCAAAAGGGACACTATTGAAATGCCTTAATTGGTCGAGAGAGTCTGTCAACATAGGTAACTCCATAATAGAATCGACACTAGCGTTTCCTATTCCTGGAAAATGTTTTCCAAAAGTAAAAAGTCCACCATCACGTAAACCCATAGCACATGCTCTACCATATTTAACTACTTCTTCAATGGTAGCACCAAAGCTTCGGACACTTACTAATTGATGCGAGAGCTTCATAACGACATCCAATACGGGACCGAATATGATCAGAAACCCAATTGCCTTGAGCTCAAGTGCTAGAGCCAACAGGAGTTTATATACCAATTCCGTATCACCAGTCGCAGCTAACCCCATTGCACCTGGAACTTGAATGAGAGATTCAGGATCGAATAATGAGTTTAGCATTCCACCCTCTTCATCGACGGCAAACATTATAGGATACTTATATTTAGCTTCTGTATAAGCAATATATTGCAACTCGGCAATTAAATGAGTAAGTTGCTTTGCAGATACTGCATTCTTTCGTGAAAGGATGAAAGTCGACACTCCATATTTCACTATCAAGTCACGGGCCTGGGTAGTCAATGTAGTTCCTTGAAAACCAGCACAGAGATGCTGACCAACTTTAGTACCATCCATTAAGTGCTCTTAGAGATAGACAATCAAATTCTAATCGTATGCTCGCCACGAGCTTACTACTTTGTCACCCGTTTTTAACTACTCCACCTTAAAAGATACTATCATTTTAAATCAACTTATGTCGCATATTGCGACATTTTTGGAGTCTAGATGAGTAAACCCACCAGGATTCTTTGTTCATTTGTAATGGGCATAGCTGATTTGTGGGATGTTCTTAGACCGGCATTTAGTGAAAGAGTGACTTTTGAGAAGTTCGTCGTTGACTTTATAAAAAAAAATGGTAGAACCCCAAGATTAGCCATTGATGCATACTTACTTATCTTCCAGTCATCACCAGGACAAACTCTTGATGTTTCCCAAAGAGACGGCATAACAAAACGGAATTTTTTGTCAAAGTTGCTATATTTAGTGTCACTCAATGTATCGTTTGTAATAGTCTTTGATGGATCATTTAAACCAGATAAGCTGAGATCAATGGAAGAGATCAAGGCGTTCGATGTCGATTCATTGGAGTTTGGGGAAATTGACGAATCATTGTACAGCAGAGGTGATGCCGACTTAATCAAGACTATCAAAAAAGAATTGACCAGTTTGAAGATAGACTTTGTACAAAGTCCAGGAGAAGGTGAAGCTGAATGCTCTCACTTACAAAGACTTGGCATTGTGGATTACGTATTGACTAACGATGTAGATGCATTCATATTTGGAGCCACTGGAGTTCTTCGAAATTTTTCAAGGTATCTAGAAGACTACTTGCCATCACCTACTAAGAAATTAGAAGGTTTAAACAAATATTATGTTACACCAGTGAACATTACTGATATTGAGACAAAAACTGGACTAGACAGACAAAGATTGATACTTTTAGCCACCCTAAGAGGAGGTGATTACTCATCTGGTATTACGAGGATTGGTATCAAATATGCAACCAAGTTAGCCTTGTGTGGTTCCGTAAAGCATAGCGTTTCTAAAAATCAGAGACATCCTTTGCCAGATCTTGCTACAGATTTGTTGAATTGCTTTCTTAACCCTCACAGTAACGATATATTTGGCAATGATACAATCAGATCAGCAGATGAACGTAAGATTCTACTTAAGAAGTTCTTAAGCGACCTCAACAAAGTCATTAGAGATCGATCCAAGGAGGTCTTTGGGAGGAAAATGAATGTTAATTATGAATTATTTATTGATGAGTATTACACTCTTCTGTACTTGTTTCCAAGGGTAAACCGTACTCTATTCAAATTTTTACCAGATTCCTTGAGCTTTGGACAACTACTGAGCTTAGAAGATGATATTAAACTCCCTCTAGATACTATCTCTAGCAAAGTTGAAGGAAGCTTCAAAGAAGTAGAAAGAACTAATTCACTGCGGTTGATTGGGTATCTGAGACTAGAAATCGCCCTGAGTGGCTTTCTTCATACATACCTGGGAGAATCGACAAAACGTGATCACCTATTTATTCCATCTTCTTACAATCTTCCTCTTAGGCACATAATTGTCAAGATACTTTCGAATGTTCAAAATCATAATCACGTTAGTGATTATATATCTTTGACAAATGATAAGGAGATAGATGATTATTGTCTTTTGATGGCCAAGTTTGATCCCTCGAATTTGAGCCGAGTTATAAGCATTGAAACCCCTGAAGTAATGAGTGAGAATAGGCTCCCCAGCAAGAGCTATGTCTGGTTGCCGAGAGATTTAATTAAAATTGTTAACCCTTCTGCGTTAGATTTGTATGATAAGGTTGGGAGGGATGAGAGGTCACCGAGGAAAAAAAGGGTTACACAAACTACTACATTGGACCAATTCGGACAATTTCCAAGGTCGCCAACCAAGCGTAAAAGTAGAAACAAATCTTCATCATCTCTGTCGAAGCCTGCTCAATTATTACTCGGAGACTTTTTTAAGATTGACCAGCGCTCTAATGATGCAGACTTTTTGATACAGTCTGGTAACTTTTTAAGAAGCTCAGTATTTCAGAATGAGAAGTTTTCAAACGAAACTCCACCTAAAAGCCCAACCAAAAAAAGAAAAGCCAAAGTAACTAGCCACAATAATGAGAAGGAAAGTAAACGACTGCAATATTTGATTCAAATAGATTCTGATGAGGATTTCACTATTCTTGAGTCAGAAGATTAAGAGTTTAAAATTGGGAACGAAAAAAATCATCGAATGCACTGATACAAGTTTCGGTCCCTTTCTTTGACAGAATAGCTACCTTGGAGAAACTGATATAAACTTCTAGGAGATAAAATCGGCACCATATATTGTGAATGCATATTCAAATACTTAGTGTATTCTCCTCAGTCCGTAGCATTAATAACTCTTTCAAATAATAATAACCGCTGGCTTGTTGGTAATCTAAAATTCTGCATATAATATCACTAATTTAAGGTTAAATTTACATGCAACTTGGTAGATATTCTAGGATAGACCAATGGACTGAGTGTAACCATGTCTATTTCGAAGACATCTCAAGAGTACGGGGAACCGACAAAGAAAATATACGAAGCGTCTGACTTACCTAATTTTAGAAAATCAATTGCCTTCTTCCGTTTGCGTGAGGCCTTGGCTTTAGCAGTAGAGAAGGTGAGAGGTCACACGATACCAAAGGGAATACTTTCACCAGCAGTTGTAACAAGAAACAAGCTGCATACTACTCGTCCTAATAATGCGATTCCCAAAGATTTTCCATTATCAGGGAGTGAAACTGACGATACGAGAACAATATATAGTAACCTTGATCCAAATGTTTTAGGAACGATAAAGATATTAGACCATTTTGAAAAGTTACATAAAGAAACCCCACCCATAGAAGGATCTAGAAGATTTGGCAATTTAGCAACTAGGAAATGGCATGAAAAAATTAAGTTAGAAATTGATCAAGTATTGCTCGAAAATTGGACTTTCCCTGAGGATGTTGACAAAGTAGGGTTTCTTAAGGAAATAAAGACTTACATTTTGAATTCATTCGGAAATGAAGCAAGATTAGATTTTGGAACTGGTCATGAGTTGCTGTTCTTAGCTGTTTTTGGGAGTTTGAATAGGTTTGGGTTTATTTCGTTAGATTCAGGAGACTCTGAGCGTGACGCAAATAATGTATTAATTTTGTTTGCAAAATATTATGATTTGGTTAGGCAGTTGATAGTAAACTATAGCTTGGAGCCTGCTGGTTCACATGGTGTTTGGGGGTTAGATGATCATTTCCATTTAATATATATACTCGGTGCCGGTCAATTCAATGATGATCAATTAGCCCCACCTGTGCAACAGGTTTTGAATAACAGCCTTTCTGATGAACTTAAGACGAAAAATCTTTATGTGAATGCAATTTCCTTCATTAACAAAATCAAATACGGTCCTTTTCATGAGCATTCTCCAATAATATTTGACATTCATTCAACCGTCTCTCTATGGTCTAAAGTGTTGACTGGTCTCATAAAAATGTATGATGTGGAGGTTTTAGGGAAATATCCAGTGGTACAGCATTTTTGGTTTGGTAAAGGGTTATATCCTTGGAAAGAGACACGTACTTATAAGGAGTTACCCTCTAGCGGAGGAGGAGGCGACAACAATGAAGATGACATAAAGTTCTTAAACAATAATCATGGCGTGAAAACTACTCTGCAAAACGTTTCTTTGACTGGCGCACCATGGGCGCAGAACAGGTCCACAAATACATCAGGTAAGTATAACGGTTCAAGCTCAATTCCTCAAAATTTAAAGTTTGGGAGAGGAGGAGCTTAAGTTAAGTAGCTTTCTTAATTATAAAAAATAATATCTATTACGTTTATGTATAACAAGATTGAGGTACTATTACAAATTTGCATACCGCATAATACCACCAATTTTATGCTCAAATAGTAGTAGTCTTCTTCGCGGAGAGGAAATTGAATGCTGATCTACATAATGGACAAGTACTGCTTCCTGAACTTTTGAACCACTTGTAGAGACAAGCAGCGTGGAACTTGTTATGACAGGTTGGGCATGTTTTAGAGGGTAAAGAGTGATCCTGGTGCAAAATAGAATAGCAGATAGCACAGTCTTCAAACCCGGAGAAGTGAAGGTTCACATTTCTGTTAAATAGCTCTACTGCCTCCATTATCGAACCATTAGTCAAAGTGACAATCTTTTGAGAGGCTAAAAGCCAGGCTTTCCATTGGTTCTCTTTAACTCCCAATCTTAAGGGCCCTTCCACAGTAACATTCATTAAAGGATATGATTGTGGAATTTTAACCACCATTTCCATGGTTTGTTCATCTATAGTGTAAACAGAACGAATCTCATTCGTGAGTGAATTCACCTTGAGTTTCAAATTCTCATCTTTTCTAGTAAGCTTCTCTTTAGAGTCATTAACCTCTTTTAAGACCCTACATAAGATTACTGGTGAAACAAACTTAATGGAGAACTTTTCAACTTGATTCTTAAACTGCAAATCTCTGATTTCATTAAACCAAGATTGTACACTGGATCCCAAATAAAGGAACGAAAGATAGTACAAATGTAAGAGGACAAATTCAAATTCAAATTTGCCATTGTCACCAGGCACTCCATCGGCAATGTTATAGTTCGACAACAAATTGGAGTCGATTGGGATATGCTGAATGTTGTCAGAGTCAGTTAACTTTCTCAACAACTTAGGATCAGAAACATCCACCTGAGCGAAAATAGTTTCTAACATATGGTTAATCAAATTTAAGTTACGAAGCTGGCTGACATACTCATTTCTAATCGAATAGGTAATATCATGAAAATGGTCGAAAATAAGAAGCCAACTCCAACAGAATCGTGACACTAGATATAATGGATCAGTGTCAATGTCCTGAATCTCAATTTGGACAGAATTTATCAAACTCACTGGTAATCTGGCATGTACTTCTTCTGCATCTTTTTCATTGATTTTAGAGTTTTGCAACTGATACTCAAGAAGAAACTCTTGCTGCTCCTTTAAAAGGTACAATCTCAATTGAGAAGATGCTATCCTCTGAAGCGTAACAAAATCACTAGATGCCAAAACGGAATAGAATTTGTGGCTCTTTTCCTTTAAGAGTTTATCTGGAAATTCAACCTTTTCAATGACTCTTTCGTACAAAGCATGCACAAGAGACACGGGCTGATTTTTGAGCTCTGAATCAACTGACGATAATTCTTCGTTGGTAAAAGAATCTAAAATACTTTCGGCTATTGGTAATAAGTTATCTTGATACGTCTTTCCGGATTTTTTTTTGGTATTTATTAACCAATTAATAGTCAATTTAAGAGTGAAATACCTTAGTTCAAGATGGTAAGGTTCTGTTTCAGCGACGCCCAAGTTGTCTAAAATAACCTGAACAGCCAAATCAATAACTCTTTCATCGACTTCGTGGTTATGGCTGATCAATGATGAAAGAAAATTAGAAACTTGAGTTCTGACGACTATAAAGGAAGAATCATAGGCGATAGTAGATCCTAGCCAATTTTCTAATTGGTTCAAAAGCATGTTAAACCTATGAGGAGGAATAAAATCCACCAGGCGATAAACTTTAGTGAAATTAACTCCTAAACTGAGATTCCGTAATCCATCTGCAACAATCTGCGCATCAGTCTTAACTCCTAGAATCTCAGCGAAAAAGAAATTCTTAAGCCTCTCAAATTTCAGAGAAGTATTAACAAACTGTGAAAAGCTTTCCAAAATGACGCCAATTTTCAAAGGATGGCTAGCCATTTTATTGAAATTAAAAGGCAAAGTCTCAAAAGTGGAAAGAGATTCTTTCTCTATCAACGTGTCTAGAGCGAGTTTCAACAACCTAGCACTTCCAAAGCCTTCCTTATCATTTTCAATCACCTTTTTGTTTATATCACTCATCAATGTTAAAGGGAAGCTTGACTCATCAATAGCATTGTCATTCAAAATGTTAACAAAAGATGATAAGGAGGAGTCTGATAAGGATGCAGAATATATATCGGCTAGCCTTCTCTTGATTCCCAAGATATTTTCTGAATCAAATGAGTCTATGCTATCACTCTCATTCTCAATAAATAAAAAGTCATCAATATATTCGCTTATTAAGCCACTAGCCAAAGTAAAAAGAATCCTGGACAACGTACTTTTAGGAATTTGCTTGAAGTTAGTTAGAAATTTTCCTAGAACTAATATAAGGGGATCAAGAGGAATCACATCTCCAAAGTTTGCTAGACTGATATTCTGTTGTAAAGGATTAGCAATAGAAAGCAAAGACGAATTAGATCCATATAAGGCTCTCGAGACGTGCTCATATATTTCTGAAAGAGGTAGATACTTCTCTTCCAAATATGATGCTAAATCAGTAAATTCATCATTAAGTGTGCTTCCAAGAAGTAATTCGTACACGGTCTTATGCCAAAGTTCGGGAGAAATTTCAACATCTTTCAAGAACTTTTTGGAATCATCATCTCCAATTGTTTGCAAAACTTTTGGAAGGAGATCTTCTAAGTATGTCCTTTCTTGGACTTCATTTATTTTGATATTAAATTTGACGGCGTTTTTGACAAATACCAGACAGAATATTCGATCTTGAACAGCATTTTGCAACAACCTGTCAATTATCAGATCAATTTCTCCATACTGGAAAACAAGGTTACACTCTGATTGAGATAAGTCCTTCCTTGAGGCAAGTTTCTCAATAAATGATATAATTTCACTATAGTATTTCTTGGAGGATAAAATCTCTTTCTTAGCAATAATGAGCATCTCTATTACCTGCTTTTCACTAATAGAGGATAATTTAAAGAAAAAATCTTGAAGAATTTCTACTAATTCTTCCCCTTGCATTACATTTTTCTCGAGGGCTTTGGCTAATATTGAAAGAGGCAATACAGAAAAGCTGGCTTCAATGTAGGAAGGGACAACTGCCATAAATGACAGTAAATCGATCTTCAACTTGTCGCTGAATTCGAATGATGCTAAAATGAACTCAAAGAGTCTGTCAGGTCTTTCTGAAGAGTTACCATTCACAGAAGACTCAATTACCCCATTAGTAAAGTCTTGAGCATCAGTTGGCAGTGCTCTGCTCGCTATCTGGAAATAAGTCAGTGAAATATTAACAAAACCTGAATTTAAAGTCATTCCGTTGATTTTGAGTTTGGTATTATCATTGGCGAAGATAAATGCCCTTAAGCCATCATTTATCTCCGAGAACCAAAGTGAACTAAATTTTTTTCTGTTTGCTAAGAACAGTCCCAAAAACTGAGTAGCCTTTGTTTTTAGTTGTGTGTCCTTTGTGCCAATATGCCTCTTGGATAAAGAGTCGAAAATGACCGTAAAGCTTCCCAGAACGAGACCTTCTAGATTTTCTGTCTTTCTTTTCTCAAACATCACATAAAGCCGACAGGCAAAAAGAATAGCTGCATATCTATCGCTGTATGTAAACAACAGTACTATTTGTCTACCGATAACTTTGTTGAAAAGGAAATCAGCGTCCTCGCCACTACTGAAGGAGAAAAGAGTTGCCTCTCCGTCATCTTTATTGTTCACAACGAACAAAGCTTCAAAGAACTCCGTTAAAGTACCATAGTACTCCTCCCCGCGTCCTAAACTCCCCATTTGAATGTAGTCCACTAGCCTAGAGAGAGCTTTATTTCCTGCCAAATCCCAGAAATTTTTCTTCAAAGAAGCAAAACTAGAAAATCTAGTCAATGTAACCAAAGACTTCCAGAATGGTATTATGATGCCAGAGTAGATCATGTCATTACTTGGCATTTTGCTGTTATGCTTGAGCTTCACATTCTTGATAAACCTTTTCGATACCAACTTGTAAAGATCATAGATACCTTGACATCTACTAGCAAATTTGTTGGGAAGTCCATTGTTGTTACCAAATATCACTTGCAATAAGTTCATGTAACTGTTAAATAACGTTAAAAATAGGGTATCTGTCTCGAGTGCAGAACTCATAAAATTCCAGAAATCGTCTTTGCTTAAAGAGGCCACTAATAGTAAGAGTGTGTCATTATCCTTTTCTAATTTTATCTCACCTTCATTGATCAAGTGAACCACCTTTATTAGCATGCCTAATGCCCCGTTGAGTACTCTTTGGAACTTCGTCAAGGAGTCTGCTTCTGAAGTATACCTTTTATCAGATAAAGTACTAGGAGATTCAAAGCCTATAACAGTCACAATATATTTCACAATCGGCTCATAGAAGATTACCCAAATTTTCTTATCTAATTTATCTTCATTAGCTTGAAAACACTCTGCCAAACTCTCACGGCAAGATCTGGCAACATATTTATCATTGTCATATTGACCTTGAAGCCAAATAGGTAAACAACTTTTCAAGTACTTACTAAAGTCCTTCCCACCAACTTTCTGCAATATCTGACCTTGAGTCTGATGTGCCATTAATCTCACATTTCGAGACTCTTCGGTAGCTAATTTAGGATATATCTGAAGCCAAGAAAGGATCACATTGACGTCAGTAAGGACTTCTGAATTATTCTGAATCTGTTTAAGTAAATCCTGTATTTTCTTTTCCTTTGTTATTGGGTCTCTTTTCGAAAACGACTTGAATATGATACCAATGTTCGCATCAAGAATTGCTGAAGGGTCCGGCTGTCCCGTGATATAATTCAAGGAAACTGGCACCCCATTATATCCTAAGTCAAAATCTACTTCAGATAGCATCTCTTGCAAATCTGAAGTACCCATCTTGTCGAATTTTCCTTACTTGTGGAAGTTAAATAGGAAAAACTCTGCTTTTGAAAATTATGACGAATTACTTAGATAGCAACTCCAAAAGTAGTAACTGTCTAAAAAAAAAAAAAAAAAGTTTAACTACGTTGAAAAGATTTAGAATTAGCAGTGGTATATATTGATGACACTTTAAGAAGTAGCAGTTCTATATTTAAGCTTTTAATCTGTGAAAAAGAGCCTATTAAATTTTAAGTTAAAAAATTATTCTAAACTTTTGTAAAAGTCTTTGACTATTTGAGATGTTGCAATTCTTGAGGGATCGAAATTTCTAACTTCTAGATGATCTTTATTAGACGCTCTGGAAAGGGCAACATAAACCTGTCCCTTTTCGAATATTCTTCGAAGGTCAATTCTTAGTCTATCAATGGTCTGTCCTTGCGCCTTATGAATGGATAACGCCCATGAAAGAAGTAACGGAAGTTGCGTTCTTGTGATTTTTTCTGGAACAGAATCTGCTGACCCCGGTGACTTTGTAAGCCTTCCTGAATCAATGGAAAATTCCTCCATATCAACTTTTAAAAGAAAGTTGTCATCATATGTTGTCTTGAAATTTACGATCGGTAATCCCATATCAGCTTTCTCTTTGCTGGCAAAATGACATAACTCGACGAATCTAGCTTTTCTTTCTTCAGGTATACGCTCAAATCGCTTCGTATCATCATCATTCCAATCATAAACACCTATTCTTGAGCTTAGGAGTCTGAGTTCATCTACCATTTGAGGATCATTTGGGTTCACAATTCCATATAATTCTTTAACCTTATTCCAAACACCATCTGTTAAAAAGCAGATCGTAGTGCCTATTGATCCATTCACAATGTAATCATTATAATTCTTAAGATACATTACTTGAGCACCTTCTTTAAGATCAAGTTCTTTTTCACACATAAGGTTATCCAACAGCTTTAATAAAAATGGATCAGTTACATTGTCTTTTGCAATAAATTTTATTGGTTTTGCCTGTAAGCTGTTAAGTCTGACTTGGTTAGCTCTCTTAACCTCGTCACGCGTGGGAAATAACTCAGTTGGCTCTAATCCATCCTTATATTCCACTTTTCTAGAAAGATTAAAAAATTTCGTCGCCATTCCCTCGTCCAATTCGCCATATCGTAAAGCGTTTAACATATCAATAAGCTCATTATCTCCTTTTTGTCTAAAAACTTGAGTCAAAAGCACAGTTTTTGAGATTACCCGTTTCCAAGCAGGGCTTTGAAAGCAGAACTCCAACGAACCGTCTTTACTAACAGGAGGTAATTGAAAAAAATCACCGGTGCAAATTACTTGTATACCTCCAAATGGTTTTGGATTCTTCCTAATAATCTTAGCTAGCTCCTCAAGCTTTGTAAACAACTTACCATCGATCATAGATATTTCATCAATAATGAGCACTTTCATTTCCATCCATTTTTTCAAATTAGCACCGTTACGTTTGATCCTCTTTGCTAACTCAAGAGGACTTCCCGATCCTAAACCAATAGATAAATATTTATGAAGGGTTTGTCCACCTATATTGCAAGCTGCTAACCCTGTTGATGCAGTAACCCCTACTCTATTATAACCGTATTTTCTTTGTAGACCAGAAACCAACTCACGAAGGACCACTGATTTCCCTGTACCAGCACTTCCAGTATAAAATACATTTTGCTTTCCATCGATGACGAGGTCAATTACTTTGGCTTGTTCTTCACTCAAGTCTACGTTACTCTTACTAGAACTTGATGCGGTAGAAGATGGCGGTGAGAACCTTTGTAATTTGGTTGCTTTACGCGGTTGGCCGTTTGTCAAATGCTCAAAAAGATTAGAGTGGCCCCTTTTAATCTGACTATTCGATATTTGACTTGGTTTACGTTGTGCTTGCACCTCAACGCCATCGTTCAAGCTTCTTAATATTTCATCTTGAGTCAAATCAATTACGTCGTTCTGCGACAGTTGAGTAGAAGATTTTTCTGAGAATGATTTTACAAATAATGGATTCTTCAAGTTTTTGATCTCGGGAGAACCAAAAGAAGTATCTGAACTTCCCAATTCTTCAAACCCACTATTTGATGCCACTGTTTTAGACAATATTGAATTAGATCTACTCAAGCTCACTTTTTCCGGTGTCGTGATGGCTAAAGGTTTTCTTTCAGATGAATCAGGTTTGTTACTTTGGAAAAAGCTTGAAATGGATTTCTGTGACATATTACCTTTAGTCGCTCCTTTGGTGCCTTTTGTATGTTGTTTGAAGGTCCGTGACATCGTGATGTTTTGATATGCTTGATCCTATTTCTTTCTTTTATAGAAAATAGTAATACGGAAAATCTATGTGGCTAGATGTCTATGAAGTTGAAACAAACTTATCTTAACAAAGAATTTGACAAATTAAAGGTATACGCCAGTAAGCTATATATTTGTGTAGACGTGAGGCGATCTCATGTAAACAAAACCCGCGATGTAAAACGTGATATCAGGCATAATTTTTGCAACGCATGCTCATATGATTTTACGCTTATTACTGTTAAAAGCGGTCGCTATTGATTTTATTCTTTAAGCGTTACGTGGCTTGTTGATTCAAGGTATTAACTGAAATCTATCAGAGTTCTTTTAGAAAGATCGTTTTTAACTTTAGTGTTATCTGAAGTTCAAACAAATTATTTCCTGGGGGTCAAAACAATGAAATCAGCAATTAGCATTATTAATTTATGAAATCTATTCTATCTTAGAACTTGGAATGAAAAGTAAAACGAGTAATGCCTTTGAATCTTCAGAGGCTGGCGTCTCAGGGATTCCGGAGAAAAAATCGAGAACAGGGTCCATAAATGTATTCAAAAATGTTAGAAGGCTAAGTAGATCCGCTACTTTCCTTAGCCCTGGACAGGATAATCTTCAAACCACTGCACCAAAAGAAAGTTTGTCGACAGTTGGATACAATGAAGCTGAACAATTGAAAGAGCCTATTCAGGTCGACTACTTACCCGATCGAAATCATGTCAATTTGTCTCCGAAAGGTACGTCCTTACCTCAACCTAGAAAGATCTTCGATGAATCATTTCAATTGAGAAATGTCTTAAAAAAGCATACACATAACGATACGTCAAATGAGCAAAGCATGACAAGTAGCAGTAGTGAAAGCTTTACCAGCTTTGATCCAAAACACAAGAACATGCAAACTTCAATTGATGATTCTTCCTTAGCCCAGGTTGGTTTAAGTTTGGCAGGTTATGGATTACATACTGACTATTCTAGGTCTCCTGTCTTGCAACTGCTCTTTGACAATAAGGGATCGGGCTCCACAAGTAGTTCACTTGAGAAAAGTGTAAGTATTGAGTATCCCAATGATGCAGATAATCGGACCAGCAATAATAGAAATATTATTGCCCCTAGATACGAAGACAAACCAAATGACTATAAATCTAAACATACAAAGGATGAACCCAAATTAAGAGATCGATCTAATATTCCGAATGCTCGTCCTATGTCTCTCAGAAGAACTGCAAGTGCCGCTAGTTTTCTTGGAGCCTTGCCTGTGACTCAAGGAAGTTCCTCAATTGACTCTTTTAGCTCTGTCTACTCGAGTATGAACAAGATTCCTGACTCGGATACTGTTGATGCTTTATTCGAAAGGTTGCTCTCTGAAAGAGTCTTCACAAGTAAAGCAATGAAATCGTTAAGACTGCAACCTACTAAACGTAAATGGCAATTACTTCTTAGAGAAAATGAGGGCAATTCCGATTTTGATTTAAGTGCTTCTCTAAAGTCTATCGAATCTGTCATGAACACACATTCTAATCCTAAAAGTGTTGAAATAAAAGACGAAAACTTCGAACTTGTTCCTACCAACGACAATGTATCTCAAAATCTATCAGTCTCCCAAAAAAGAACTGAAAGCAAGAGAGATCATGCTAGTTTTTCAAATGGGAAAAAGGTTCTGCTAAAGGAGGGATCCCCCGGGTGGTATGTTTCTCGTATCATGGGCAACTTACTTAGCTTAGGGGGTTACAAAGCCCTTCAAAAAAAGCTAGCGGATACATCAGCTATATACGATAATTCGAGATATGTGGAGCATTTTGTTGCTGCACAGGGTGAGGTAGCTCTTTCTATCATTTTGTCGAGGATAAATAAGAAGAGTATCAAGTCCAATGATGAATTTGATAAAGAATTCATGATCCTAAAGTGCTTGAAGGAGATTATTAATTTCTATGACTTGGACGCTGTAGATTATGAGGCCTCGACACCTTCATCTCTGAAAGACAAAATTCACGTCATAAACTCGATTATATTTTCATTGGTGTCGCCACGAATTGCTACTAGAATTCTAGTTACAGAGATTTTGATCTTCCTCACTTATTACGTTAATGGAAGGCTTGTACCGAATTTGCTTGAAGCTATGACTGTACTTCAGGATTCATTGGGTGATTTTCTAAGATTTCGTCCTTGGCTATCTTCTTTCGATACTTTCATTTTGGAGAACAACAAATCAAAGCTTTCTAAGTATGGTAAAGAGCAGCAGTTCAAAAATTATTCATTGGCAACTTTATTACTTGTCAATGCTACTATAGAAGGAACAAAACAGGTAAAAAGTCGGGACACTATAAGAAAAGAATTTGCTGACTCTAACTTGTTGAAAATATTCGAGAAACTAAGAAGTATTGATGAACCTTATTTAAATGATGAAATTCATAGATATGAATCCTTCGAAGCTGAAGATAGAGCATATTTATCTCGTCTGTCTAATGACGCCAATGCTCGATCTGAAGTTGAATCCGTGAGTTATAATAAAGCGAATTTCGATACATTAGTTGATAAACTCAGAGAGAACACAGAAGAGGAACTGAATATCGTAGGTGCAGAGGTCAAATCCATACTTGAGAAATTATTAATGGTAAGGAATAGCAATTTATCATCTTCACATCTCAAGGAGATCTTGTCTCTTGCTAACTTACTTATTCACTATACGATCTTCGATTCCAGGATGGATGGTGTTAACGTGAATTCAATATTATACAACTCAATCCAGACTCTAATAAATCGCTTAGCAAGCGATGATATGGCAGAGAAGGCACTTTCCGAGGCTAATAATTTGACTCAGAAGGTAAGAGCTCTCGAGTCCGAAAATTTAGAGCTAAGAAGGACATTCAAGACATCACCCGACAAAGATTTAAAAGGGGCTCTTGATGAAAAGGAAGAAGTTATATCTACTTTGGAAAAAAAGATAGGAATTTTACGATATCAGATCAGGAATCTAGAGAGCTCAAAGGTCGATAGAACTCTCAGTAATCAGCATATACCTGGAAAAGAGGGCTCACAAATTTTTAGTAAAAAACTGGCGAATAAGTTTCATTTGGATGAGAAATCAAACGGAGGAACCATTGAGTGCGAAGGGATTGACTTCAGTACTTCAGGACTGTTGGCAACCAAAGAGATGGTAACCCAAAGAGGAAACGGAAGTTTAAAATCGAAAATAACTCGCTCTCCAACGCCTTCAAAACCTTTGAGCTTGCTACTTAATTTGGCACCCCAGGAGGATCTTGCGTTACTTAAAAAGAGTGAAAGCAACTCTCAAAATTTAACTAAATTACCACCAAATTGTGCAACTGAAACAATGCATGTATCATCGATTCCTGTTGCTACTGCTCAGCCGTCTCCTCCTCCCCCTCCTCCTCCAATACCTCATTTTTTAGCTGATGCGAAGATAACTATCTCCTCTCAAAGCACTATACCCCCTGCTCCACCTTTGCCTTTACTGCTTTCACATATGGGTGGCACTCAACCCAACAATATCGAAGAGCAACAAAACAAGAAACGACTACCATTGCTATCTCCTCCCCCTCCACCACCTCCTCCTCCTATACCATCTTTCATAAATAAGAACTCATCTCAGAGCCTCGATCTTGGGCCCTCGAAGCTGTCAATTCCTCCTCCTCCTCCGATGCCTGCCTTCATTAGCACAAAGGGCTCTTCGGTGAGATCTAACTCAGAGTCCCTGATGTCGACACCTCAGTCTGCACCTCCCTTGCCACCTTTCATGGGTGGTTTAGGCAAAAATGCCAGCGTGGCGCCAGCTATCAATGAAAATTCTGAATCACTAGAAGTACTTAAGTCTCTTTCACAGGCATCAGCGGAGGAAGCTGGTCGCAAGAAACTTTTACTGGAGCCTACAACACGTGTTATTTCTAATTCTCATCAGATACGGCCAACAAAGAAGCTTAAACAAATGCACTGGGAAAAAATTGAAGACATCACTCAAACTTTCTGGAATGATATACAAGAAGACTCGCTTTCGGAACGCTTGATAAGTAAAGGTATTTTAGAAGATGTGGAGAACATATTTCTGGCTAAAAATCCCGCATTAAGGTTAAAGACTAAAGATATGATGAAACCTGGAAATTCGGCTGATAAAGTTCTGAAGAAGCTCTCCTTTTTACCTAGGGAGCTCGCGCAGCAGTTCGAAATTAATTTACATATGTATGCCAGCATTCCTGTCTCACGATTGATAACTAAAGTCCTTCATTGTGACGAAGATATTATTGAAAATACAAGTGTTCTAGAGTTTTTTAATAGTGACGGTTTTGCAGAAGTTCCTAATTCTATATTAAGGAATTTTGATGATTACTCTGTTAATAACGCCAATACTGAAAAGCCTAAGAAGGATCCAGATGAATTAGAAAGGGCGGATAGGTTGTACTTAGAACTCTATTACAATTTGAGATTTTACTGGAGATCAAGATCAAGGGCCCTTTTTTTAATTCACACTTTCGAAAAGGATTATTATGATCTTGTGAAGAAATTAGAACTTGTGGATAAAGCTAACAGTGACTTGAGGAACTCTTATAGCTTAAAGCACGTCTTAGGTATCATAAAGTCAGTTGGTAACTTCATGAATGATTCTTCTAAGCAGGCATTGGGTTTCAAAATTGATACGTTGCAGAGACTTAAATTCATGAAAGATGGAAAAAATTCAATGAATTTTTTGGCTTATATCGAAAAGATTGTACGTAATCAGTTTCCAGAGTTCGTTACATTTGTCGACGACCTTTCATCTTTAAATGCGTTGAAAAATTTATCAATTGTACAAGTTGAAAATGATTGTCAATTTTTCGAGAAATCGATCGACAATGTTTCCAACTCAATCTCCAAAGGAAATCTAAGTGATTTGTCTAAGATTTCTCCCGATGACAAAATTTTAGAGGTTGTTTCGGGGCCGCTTGAAAATGCTAAAGCCAAAAATAAGACATTACAAACTCATTTTAATAGAACCATGGCCGAGTATCGTTCTCTAATGTCGTACTTTGGTGAAAGCTCAGAAGATCCTGGAAGTAGAAACTCTTTCTTTGACAAGTTTGTCGTATTCATAACTGAGTTTAGGCTGTTCCACTTAGAAAATGTTAGAAAAGAAGAAGAGCAGAGAGCCTATGAGGCTAGGAAGAGAGCTTTTGAAGAGAATAAACGTGCTAGAACAACTCAACAACGAAAAAAGAAGTCACTTTCCAAAAATCTCGAGACAATTTCGAAGGATTATAAAAGCAACTTTAAGACATGTGACGAAGTTGGAAATGTTGGGGAAATATCTAATCAACATAAAACTGACCGAACTTCTAGACAAGAAAGTAAAGATAATATGGAGGAGGATGAGGATGTTGACGATAATGATGGCTATGAAAGCGGCAATTCTGATGATGTAATAAAATATGATGATTTCGATGAAAAGGAGCAAGACAGCGACCTGTCGACGATGATTAATGATCTCCTCCTGCGACTCAGAGCTAGGGTTCCTCCAGGAGTTTCTTCTACTCGAACGAACTTGAACAAATATCGTACGAACATTACTTCCAAATCTTTGGATGACCTACTACTTTCTAGCTCTAATTCGAAGCCAGATGATCCTGTTGGAGAATATGAAAGTGTTAATCTGTTGAAACGGCGTTTAACTGCTAGGGGTAAACAAGCAGATGCAACATTATTGACTGAGAAGTCAGATAAAGTTATGATTAGAGCACATGCGATGCTCGTTCAATTAAGAAAAGATCAAGATCAAAATAAGTCTGCTGAACGCTTGCGTATGAATGAGGAAGACCGAAACACCAACGTGGAGAGTGAATCATGCGAGATACCCGAAGCTGCTTCTGCTCTTACTTCTACAACCTCTGCACCTGAATTTGACTCTGGTGCAAATGAAACCTAAGCAAAGTATGTTTGTCGATCCTCTAATGAATCAACCCATCTTTTTATCCATGTAACTGGTTAACTTCACTTTAACGTATAGATTATTTAATATAAGATTGATGATAAAGTAGCTCTCTTCCTTCGACCTGTCATGGTTTTTTGTGACTTCATTTAGGTTGCAACCAAAGACTTTGACTCGGGTTGAAAGATCCTGCATGTTTCCGAGTCAGTTTCTGTGAAGATGCATAGAAAATAGCCTTATCAGAATCTTTGATGGCTTTTGAAAACCTACCGAGGCACAGAAGATCAAGTTTGGTACAAGTTATTGCAAGTGAAGGCAGTCCAATAGCGGGTTTAGCTTTAGTGTATTGGATCAACACTATTCACTTATTCTCTGGGGCTCTTCCCACAAATGCATCTGTGACTATTTTTTTAGTCTTCGGTACTGTATATAGCGACGACTCATATTTTTATGTTGTTAATTTTTTATGAATGCAACATTTTGCGTGTCTTAACAGCTCCTAAATAAGCGTACTTTAGCATAGGTACATCGGGTTCTCCTTTCGAGGGTTGTTTTGATTTCTGAGTTATTATACTGAGCAACAAATCTTTTTCTATTGTAACTTTGTTATAAGAAAGAGAGAAGGCACATTATTGGAGTTTCTCAGCAATTGGTTTGACTCTAAATTGTTCCACTGTTGAGTTCATATCAAGTGTGGACTATGATTAGATTAGTTGTTTCAGCAAGGACGGCTCCGGTCTCTCACGCCTTTGGTATACGTACCTTTCGTGTTCTGGCGAAACTTAGCGCTGCTGTCACAATCTCGGGAACGGAGTTGGCAAAGTCAATTAGAAGATCTATTGCTGAAAAAGTAATCAACTTTAACAATGAAAAGTATGGAAAGGTAGAAGATTTATCTTTTGAGAGTTTAAAATTTAAGCCTTCGCTTACAATTATACAAGTTGGCGATAGACCCGACTCTTCATCATATGTGAGATCAAAACTTAAGGCTGCTAAATCTTCAAACATAGCGTCAGTGCTCAAGAAGTTTGATGAAAATATTACAGAAGAGGATTTACTTGATGAGATTGAAAGCTTGAATCATGATCCAAAAGTTAATGGTATATTAATTCAATTGCCGTTGCCCAAACACCTCAATGAACCTAAATTGACAAATGCTGTCAATGCTTTCAAGGATGTTGATGGGTTTGGGAGATACAATATCGGTGAGCTTTCAAAGAGAGGTGGAAAGCCTCTCTTCAAGCCATGTACACCAAATGGTGTTATGGAGTTAATTAAGACTACAGGCATTAGTCTTAAGGGAAAGAACGCTGTTGTGCTTGGAAGATCTGATATCGTTGGGACACCAGTAGCATCCATGTTGAGAAATGCTGACTGTACTGTAACTGTTTGTCATAGTCATACTTATGATGTTGATAAGATCATCAAGAACGCCGATATCGTTGTTGCTGCTGTCGGAATCCCTAATTACGTTAAAGGAGATTGGATCAAAGAAGGCGCAGTTGTAGTTGATGTGGGTATTAACTATGTGGATGATCCTACGTCCAAAAAGGGTAGAAAATTAGTTGGTGATGTTGATTTCGAGGGTGTATCTCGGGCTTCAGGATTCTTGACTCCAGTTCCCGGTGGTGTGGGTCCAATGACTGTTGGAATGTTGTGTTCGAATGTTTATGATGCCGCCATTTTGCAAGAAAAAGCAACCCACGAAAAGTCTTTTAAACCATTACCGTTGAAATTAAGTACTCCTGTTCCATCAGATATTGCTATATCAAGAGCTCAAAAGCCGAAGAAGATTACGAAATTGGCAGAAGAATTGGGTTTGCTAGAGAACGAATTAGAAGCTTTTGGTCATTACAAGTCTAAAGTTGATCCAAAGTCGGTACTTAAACGATTGGAAGATCAGGAAGAAGGTTCCAACCACGATAGAGGTAACTATATTTTAGTCGCTGGTATTACACCTACACCTTTGGGTGAAGGAAAATCTACTACTACATTAGGTTTGACTCAGGCATTGGGTGCTGAACTAGGTTACAATTCGATTGCAAATGTAAGGCAACCATCCATGGGGCCTACTTTTGGTGTTAAGGGAGGTGCCGCTGGTGGTGGTTATTCCCAGGTCATTCCTATGGACGAATTTAATATGCACTTAACTGGTGATATTCATGCTATATCAGCTGCCCAAAACTTATTGTGTGCTGCAGTTGATACTAGAATTTTTCATGAACATACTTCCAAGACCGTTAAAGGCTTCTACAAGAGATTAGTTCCTTCAAAGAAAGGTAAGAGATCATTCACTCCTTCTATGTTAAGAAGATTAAACAAATTGAACATTGATAAATCAAACCCTGATGACTTGTCTGATGAAGAGATCGAGAAGTTTGCTAAATTGAGTATTGACCCTGAATCCATAACTATTAAAAGAGTCGTTGATTGTAACGATAGGTTTGTTCGTGAAATCACTATTGGAGAAGGTAAGAATGAAGCCAGCAAATTTCCACCTAGAAGGACTGGTATGGATATTACCGTTGCTTCCGAATTGATGGCTATTTTGGCTCTTTCATCTTCTTTGAGCGACATGAGAGAAAGGGTAGGTAACATAGTTGTGGGTACGCAAATTGGAACCGGAGAACCAATCACTGCTGATGATATTGGATGTGGTGGTGCAATCACAGCGTTATTGAAGGATGCTATAAAGCCAAATTTGATGCAATCCTTACAAGGAACGCCTGTTTTCGTTCACGCAGGTCCATTTGCTAACATCTCAATTGGAGCTTCATCTGTGATTGCTGACAAGTTAGCTTTGAAGTTAACTTCGCCATCTAATCCTATAAATAGTGGCAAAAAGGGCTTCGTAGTTACTGAAAGTGGTTTTGACTTTACTATGGGAGGAGAAAGATTTTTCAATATCAAATGCAGAGCTTCTGGGTTGAGTCCTGATGCTGTAGTGTTGGTTGCGACGACTAGGGCTTTGAAAATGCATGGTGGTGCTTCGGATGTTAAACCAGGTCAAGCTTTACCAAAGGAATATCTCAATGAAAACTTGGACTTTTTAAGGGCCGGATGTGCTAATTTGGCTAAACAAATTTCTAATATTAAACAATACAATGTTCCTGTTGTTGTTGCTATCAACCAATTTAACACAGACACTTCAGCAGAAATAGATTTGATAAAAGAAGAAGCTTTGAAGGCTGGTGCCGATTCTTCTGAAGCTTCTAATCATTGGGAAGAAGGTGGTAAGGGGGCTTTGAAGCTTGCTAATGAGGTTGTGAGATCCGTTAAATCAAAAGAGCATTCAAAAGAACAGCAGTTTTTATACAACCTTGGTGATTCTGTAGAACAAAAAATCTTGACGATTGCTCAAAAGATGTATGGAGCAGCTAATGTCGAATTCTCTCCTTTAGCAAAGCAGCAAATTGAAACTTATACGAGGCAAGGCTACGGTAATTTACCTGTGTGTATTGCAAAGACGCAATACTCTTTGTCGCATGATCCTGCATTAAAAGGTGTTCCAACTGGATTCACTATTCCTATTAGAGAAGTTAGATGCTCAGCTGGCGCTGGTTATTTGTATGCTTTAGCCGCAGAAATCATGACCATTCCAGGTCTTCCAACCCATGCTGGATTTATGAACGTTGAGGTGAACGAGGAAGGCGACATAGAGGGACTCTTTTGATTCTACGTAGAACTCTAGATAGAAAATTATAGACTTAGAATTTTTAGATGTATTTGTCATACTAACTTCGTAAATTTCACATATTTATCATACACAGACTAGAGTAGTAAGAAACCAGCATCGTATAAAAAATTCATAAACTTCAAGAAAAACGATACACCTCGAAGTACACACATAATTTCATATCATTTCCATTTTTAACCTTGAATACTCCTTATTGCTTTTGAGATATCCTCGTTACCACTCGTGAAATTGATACTTTGTCCATAAGTTTTTGGTTCCTCCAAAACGGCACTAATCACACGTGCTACGTCTTCTCTGTCAACAGAACCTACTTCATGATCATTATAATTTTCCAAAAATTTGATCTTGCCAATCCCTGGTCCATCTGTAAGCAACGTGGGTTTCAAAATTGTGAAGTCCAATTGCAGCTTAAACTCACTTTGCAATAATCTGTCTGCATAATGCTTAGCAATGTAGTACCGTCTAATACTAGACTCCTTATGAAATTCCCTGTTTTCAGCAAAAATTGCACTAACTAGAACAAATCTTCTTACCTTTGCAATTACTGTGGCTTCAAAAGTCTTGACTGCACCATCCAAGTCAACTTCCAATAGTTTTTTGCCCCCAGATCCCGCAGTAAAAATAACAGATCCATGGCTTTCAATTGCCTTTGTTATATCTTTTACATTTGCCTCATCTAAATCAAGATTTACAGTCTTTAACTTTGCTGAGCTTGGAACAAGATCCAATACTCGAGAAGCTTGTTCATTATTCCTAACGACTGCGGTAACCGTGAAACTAGGGTCACTACCTAGCTGTTTGATTAGTCTCTGACCAACCTTACCATGAGAACCAAATACGATTACGTTTTTCAAACTTGACATTAGTTATTATAAGCCTAGTTGAACTTCTATCGCAGCAAGTTAAGCGGCTGTTAACGCAAATATATAGCTATTTTCACGTCACGTGCTTCATCACCACAATTGCAGCTAGATGTGGTTAACAAATGACACTGAAAATTACTAAGCACCCATAAGAAATAACTCCGTGGAGTAATACTCCATTAATAAATTTTGTGACATCTAAAGTCTTTATTAGCTGAATGTCTATTTTATTTTGCTGAAATATGTATATGTAGACGATTATGAAATGTAACTATAGTACAGTCTTGGTGACATTCAAATGTAACCATGTGTCAAACAAGATTATCATCTGAATTCATCCAATCGAAGCCTTTTTATAACTATTTCGTAGACTTCCCCGTGTCAATTCTACTTGATGTGCTGGTACTGCTGTTAGATTTGTTGATATTATTTGAAATCTTCCCGTTGTATAACAGGGAATTGACATTCCCTTTCGGCAGAGAATTTTGGTCGGTAGAAGTGACTTGCGAGGCCAATAATGGTGAACTATTTGTGGTACGAGGTTGCGAATTGGTGTTTGCCTTAGGGCCACCACTTGATGATGTACCAGATCTACTCAAATTAAGAGACGAGCTTGAAGCACTTCTTAACTTATCGGATGCAGTATACGTTGAGCTATTGCTGCCCGATTCTGTTAAACCTTGTTGAGAACTCCTTTGAGCTCCTTGAATCTGTACCTGATTCTGCTGTTGTTGATTGTTTTGTTTGTTGGCCAACTGTTGCAACTGCAATGCCCGCATTCTTGCCTGTTGGATGAGAACCTGTTGTCTGTGATGAACTGAATCTCTATACAAGTCATAGGACTTCGCCAATAACATAGATCCGAACCTAATTGACTGGGTGCTACTGCTAATGCAATTCAATTTCGAAGGATCCAAGCTAAATGGGCTTTCAATACCCCTTTCATATTCTGATAAATCGTCATCAAATTTCCAACGGGAATTCAATCTCTTGAATTTGTCTTCTTCACAATCATACACATTCTTGATATTGCGGGACAAGGCATCATCAACTTCCATTTCATCACTCCTAGAATCGCTCGAAAAAACGCTCTCCTCTTTGGACACAACTTCTTCATCGTCATCAAATTTTAAATATTCCTCAAGGTCATCCATCCTTTCTGGCCTTCTAATGATTCCTTGTCTATCAATGTACGCAAGACTGCCCCTCCCAATTCTCTTTCTGAGTCTGAATACCGGTTCTGAAACTTCCAAATTCTCCTTCTGTTCATCTCTCTCCTGGCCACCATAGCCTTGGCTGTATGCGCTGAAGTTATTAGTTTCTATATTGTGTAGGAGTTGTGCTACGTAGCCATTAGAATCATTCTTACGATTTTCCACATGGTCCCTTAATAACGACAGTAAATGAGGGAAAGGTTTAGAAGGTATTAGCTCCCCATTAGCGCCTCTGAAAGTTTTCATACCAGGTAATAGTTTACCATCTTTAATTAATCTCTTGAGATGATCATTCATGTAATTTGACGTCGTGATTTCATGAAAATTCGTTGCCGCAATAGACGAATAAGGTATGTGACTCAACTCTTTAGCATTATTGTTAGTAAGAATATTAAAGAATGGCTCATAAGGATCATCAGTGACATTAATATAATCTTTGTCTTGTTCGCTTCTTTTGCGTAATTTTTCAAGTACAGCCCTCCTGATTGTTTCATTCTTATCTTTTAATACTAATGAAACTGTAACTAAGTCCATATCAGGGATCTTAGATGGAGGCAACTTAACATATGGTTGAGATGATGCACTAGCGTTCTCCTGTTGTTGAAGTCTTTCCTTGTGATCATTAGAACGAAGTGGAGGTGCTTGAGAAACCGATGACTCCCGAGCTTCAAGTCTCCTTTTCTCAGTACGCCTGAGTTTAATTGCCTCTTCGTCTTCTACAATAATCTTTCTCTTGTGAGAGACAAACAAGGATTCATCACCTTTGTGACCAACTGCTTTTTTCAAAGTCTTAGCCTCTGCTCTATTCCTAAAAACTTCTCTTTCTGCTTCCCAGTACTTCAATTTCAATACTTCTCTCTGAGCAACAGACAAGATGATATCTCTTGCTTTAAGCATTGACTTCTGTAACAACCTTATTCTTTCAGCACCAAGTGTATCAGCTCTTCGGGTTTTACGAGCCTGACGAAATTCACGACGACGAAAACAAATATAAGGATCGTTATCGTTGTCTTTTTCATTGGCATTTGGATCCTCAAATTTAAGGGAAGGATGGATTGATTTACCTCTTCTCTCTATCTTTCGTTCCTTCCAATGGTTATAAACAGGTTCTCCAAATAACTCAAATAACTTGGGGACCGGTCTACTGACTATAGTAGAAGACTGTTCTTCTGGATTTTTATCAAATAAGGTAACAAACGGCTCCAATTTGAGTTCTCGTGATAATCTTTCTTTTAATGCAGTAGTAGAAATATATTTTACATATGGACCTTGCGTAATTTGCAGCGCATTATTCTTATCTGATCTCTGGAATTCTTCCAAAATGTAAGATGAGATTTCTTGATAACTCAAAATATTAGATGGGTCTATTGAAAGGAAAGGCTGTTTCTCCTCGATAGCCTTCTCCAACTTGTCACATAGAATCTCAAACTCCAATTCAGAACACGAAGTTTCATTCTTTTTCTTAGGATAATTCTTAGTCAAGTTTTCTTCGAAAAAAGTGACATCGTTTTCATCCATCGAATACTCCACTCCAACAGTGTCTTCCACAGTGGCACTAAATTTAATATATGATTCTGGTTCTTTGAATGTGAAGTCATTATAATACTTCTTTGCTTCTGGCCATATCTTAGATGCATCAGGAGTTGGGATATAGACTGACTCTTTTTCGTCGCGCTTAGATTCCTTACTTGATCCCAAAAGTGCTCTCTGCGCTGCATTTATGACCTGTTGTAAATGAACTTCATCTTCCTCGTTCTTATCAACTCCAGTCTCTACTGCATGAACATCTCTCAGTTGTTGTCCCGGATTCGAACTCAAGTGGTTAATTTGACTCTGTTCTAATTCATTATTATCAGCAGCAGGTAGATCACGCTGCTTGTATATTGCCAACGGATGTTTCACAGAAATCTTTCTCTGACGAAATCTAGCACCAGCAGCTCCCGTTTGCAGCTTGCCATTAGCTGCTTTCTTTGCCGGAAGGACAGCCATAACTCCTCGTGTACTTCCGTCTTCACTCCGTGATTTGACGTATTAGGGAAGCTCGTACCCTTGGAGCTATGTCCACTACTGACTATGATACGGCTGTCGCTGCTCTGTCCGTACTCAAAGCTTTGTCTAACGCTGTCGTCGTCGATATCACTGATAGATTAAGGACAAGTGGCCGTTCTTCTACCGTTCGTTACACTAAGGGTGTAAAGGTTTTTGCCGCGCGCCTAAGAACGGGTGTAACGGGCTAATTGCTGATTTGAGGTAAGAAAAAAAGTTTCTGTTTGTCGTCCGCCCAAAAACTACCCAATCAGAGTTTGCCCCCCGATGTCGGCACAATTAAATTAACCCCCTAATAACACAGCTTTTCAGTGAAATAAATGCCCCCTTTTGGCCAAAATAAGTGAACTTCTATCAGCTATAGGAAGCCTACCGTCTATTGATGATTTCAACAATCAACTAGACCTAGTCTTTAGCTTGAGAAAGCTCTAAAGTGTACAATTATGGGAGACCCCTTGTTTTACACTCCCTAAAAATTCTCTACACGAAAGTGAAAGCCCGACAAAACCGGATATTTGAGAATCGAGAATCCAGAATGGAATTTTTGATCACGTTTACAAAAACGTGATTTAGGTCCGCGTTATCTTACGTAATTTATAAGATCCCGGCTGTAATGATAGCTCCTCCCCAATTAACCTTCTTGAAAAGGTGTAGCAACTGAATACTTAAGATAACTGTGCCTTTAGTTACTCTAGCCTCATAATATTGTGGATCGGTACTCAAATCTTCGAGAAATTGTTGATTTGACCTCTTTTGGGAAGGGACAAAACTCTATTAAAATTACCTGCCGTGGCTTTAAGAGGCTCAGTAGCCCCTTCTAGTCTTATTTTCTTCATCTTAGGTGCCAAGGGAATGACTTTATTTTGGGTCAAATTAAGTTTCGAGTAGTGAACCAAATTCAATGTGATGAGCCATTTCTCTTAGAACCCTTAGAGATCCTGAACTTTAGTCCCTGATTCGGAGAGATGTTATTCGTAGCTCATACTTAACCATCTCCTCAAGATCGATGAGGGTGCATCTAAAGAGCTACCTCATGATCCTCGAAACCCGTAGCGCAGGATATTCAATGAAATCTATGGAGCTCAGTTTTTCTCCGAAAGTATCTCTAGTTCTGCATATAATTGTGGTATCTGCATTACTCCAACTAGGTAGTTCGGGTGAGTTAAAAATGAAGGATAGGCTCCAACAGTTATCGGCTTCATTCGGTTGTGTGTGTCTACTTCTTGATGAGTCTCTGTTAGTATGACTCTGATTGATATCCCTCCAGAGAAGCTTCCCCCCTCTGCAGAATTTTTAAATCATATTTGTCCAGGAATCAGTTCGTTGGATTATAATGTACATTACAGTTTGGCGAAAATAAAGGTAGATGACCTGGTGGTAGATTGGCCATTTGGAATAGGTAAAAGAGCAACGCTTCAAAACGTGTACTTAAATGTTGCTCGCCCACCTTTGAATGTAAGGTCTAACGAATCCAATACTTATGTTTCCTTGCCATTTCATATTCACCATGTGTTCAATGAAATAATCACTCATAAGGATAAGCAGCAACTTGGTGAAATGCATATAGGGGCTAATTTCAACTCATTGATTCAAGATCCTTTCAAAATAGTACAGATGAACCCCGGGAGTCTCTCTTCAATGATAGACATGCATCGTTGCGATAAAAGGACCTCTAGTTCGTCAGAATCAGCAAATCGAAACCCATTTGCCAAACTTACAACCAATTTCAATAAAATTTTAAAGATAACATCAGGTTCAAGCGGTACGCTAGGTAGCTTTCACAGTATTTTCATCAATAACTCCAAGCAATTAAACAACTCCAAGTGTAACTTTGTTGAAAAAGTATTAGACTTTAACCCCGAAACTTATGGCAACGGATTGCAACAAGCTTCCAAACTTTTAGTGGCCGTACATGTGAATGTCTTAAATATATTTCAAATTGATTCAACCTCTTCATATACTCAAACTCGAGAAGTCATGTCCGATAGGCCCATCGTTACTTTTGACGAGTCAACCACTTCCTCTAATTCATCGTCATCGGGGCAACATAATGAAGAGTACAGAAAGGTTATTGAGGTTCCTCTTTTGAGACTTCAATTACGTCAAACTTCTATTGTTACTAGTCTCGAAACCTTTGTTTGTTCCTCCGGTGACCCTTTTGTCGCCATGGGGCTTGACACCGGAGAAGTCACCGTAATTAACTTAGCTTCTTTGACATTTCAAACTTTTGATGAACTAAGTGTTAATGAATTGAAAGACGGCTCCTCGATAGCTTCCACGGGGCTGTCGTTCAATATTGGAAGTGTCTCCGTCACTGCTATTCATGTAATCAAAGATCCCAGATATGAATGGCTTCTTGTGTGTGGTTACGCAAATGGAGAAGTTGCCATACTTAATCCCTTTTCTCCACTTAATGATGAGAAGAATAGGTCGAAATATGTCAAAAAAATTGTTGCCAAAGATTCGTTTATTACTTACTTCAAGAAATTTGACTTAAGTCCTTGTGCTAGACATTTTTCGGAGGATACCAAAGAGTATCCAACTTACTTGGTTGGTCATTTCAAGATATCACATAGACCAATAAGCTCTATAACTTCTACAATACCATATGGTGGTATTGAACGCTCTAGTCAGCCAAGTCCTATGATAGTAGCCTTTGCCTCACAGGACGGATTCGTCAAATTCATTGATTTAATGGCAACCTATGATTTTGAGTACGGTGACTCTGAAAAACCTTCCAACAAATCAATTGTCACTGACATCATATCAAATTACTTCAATGATGGTATCGAGGATATATCATTTTCATCAGATTATAGATTTTTAAGCGTTGCGGGAAAGGGAGATTTAATAGAAGTTTTTAAAATGACATATTACAATGTGAGTGCCTTGTTGATGAACAAGTCGGGAACTCATCAGCAAAGCGGAGCTAGTAATAGTGGCCATACAAGAAGATCTTTTACTGAGACGATATACAGCAACACCAGCAACGGTCAATTTTCGAGCCATTCTCCATTTGGGAACGTTTATAAAACAGATCTTTCCAATGATATTACCTATGGGAAGGTATTTCCTGTAGTAATCAAGGATATTAAAATAGTGGGCTTTTTTAAGGGACATACAAACACCGTTCATAAAGTGAAATTTGTGGATGATGAATCGACATCATATTCTGCCAACATGTTGTACAAATTGATGAGCTCTGGATATGATGGAAAAATACATGTATGGGAATTTGACTATAAGGCGTTACCGAAGGTAAGAGTTCATATCCCAAATAACAGGCGACGCAGCCAATTTCAGTCACATGCTAAGAGAACAAGTATAGGTGTTGGCACGAACACACTTTCGCCCACAAGGAAGCCCATAAATGCTTCAAATAAACCAGTTTCACTGCATGTACGTGCGAGGAGTATCTCTATAGGTAATGATGACTTGGGGGCAAACATACCTGCACTTTCTAATCCAACTTTGGTTAACAACGGTAGTATGACTATGAATACTATTCTCAACTCTATGAACAGTGACAAGGCACACCAGAATAATGAAGAGTCTGAGGAAATTAGGACAGTAAATGCTGTATACAAGTCATTGTACGATTTGAGAATAAGAAATCAGTTCGCCAAAACAGGTAAGAAGTTTGATGCTATCATTCATCCTATAGTTAACGGAAAATTCATTCCTTCAATAGGTATTCCACTTCTAAGCTTAGATTTGTCACCAGTGGTAAGAGACGGCAAGATTGATAATTTTTACTATGATGGACTAACTCTTTGGAGCTTCGCCAAAAGTGGTGATATTTTCAAGTATTGCATAGATTGAAAAATGCATATATATAGACTTATACACTCATTGGCTTGAATAAAAGTTTAGATCAAATCGCTTGGATATTCACCCGTGCATCTTCTATACATTATGATAGAGGTTATTGCCATCTAACCCAAAGTTTAGCTCTTCCTCTAATTGAAAAAGGCCCAGAACATTGCTAGAACTTATGGACTCTTTCCCCCTATCATCCCTTTTGAAGAAAGAGAATTCGTCAATCTCCTGTGGTTTAGGTATAGACTGATAATATTGAATATCATGCTCAAAGTCGGCATTACTTTCGTCCATATTTATAAGACCACTGGTCTCGTTATTTGGTTGGCTAGGAAGAAAAGGGCTGTTCGGGTTTATTGCAGCTGAACTTAGATCTGACCGCACCCCTTGGAAAGACGGAACATTGTCTAACCCATTGGAGAATTTGTTCCCAGTATCTCGATGCCACTGTTTTTCATTTGATTGCAATTCGTATTGAAGCTTTATTTGTTGTTGTTCTTCGATTGGTCTTCTGACAAAATCTCTAAATCTCCTAACATCGTCAATTATTATCTCCTTCATCTCCCTAACATCATCAATAGATTCAAAGGACTTGAAATCAAACTTCACTTTACATTCAGGTTCATCAGCAGGAACACGCCAAATGGAAAGATATGGATGCTTCAAGGCTTCTTCAGTAGTGATTCTCTGATGAGGGTCGAGAGTTAACATCTTCTCTAATAAATCCAACGCTAAGGGATTAGCATTAGGGAATAATTCAGAAAATGGTACTTTTCTCATGATCGGCAAAGACCTTACGTAATTTTGAGCTCTTACAGAACCAATCTTAGTCAAGGTAGACTCTTTCGGAGTACCCAAGACCAATAAAATTTGATTTAATTGATCAACGTAATCTTTGCCTCTAAACAAAGGCTTGCCTCCTAAAAGTTCAGCTAAAATACACCCTACGGACCAAATGTCAATAGCCTTAGTATAATTTGTAAAGCTTAGCATAATTTCAGGAGCACGGTACCATCTTGTTGCGACATATTCTGTAAGGAATCCGGCATTTTGTTCAGGGTTCTCAGAAAACCCTCTAGCTAATCCAAAGTCACAAATCTTGACGTTACAGTCGGCATTAACCAAGAGATTACTTGGTTTCAAGTCTCTATGTAATACATCAGCCGAATGAATATATTTCAAGCCGCATAAAGTTTGATAAATGAAGAATTGGAAATGTTCATCAGTGAGTGGCTGACCTGACCTTATAATTTGATGCATGTCACATTCCATAAGTTCCTCATAGAGATATACTTCATTGAAATCACCTGTCATTGGATTTGGAACTATATCTAAGTCATATAAGCAAGTTATGTTCTTATGTCCTCTGAAAAATTCCAACAATTTGAGTTCTCTTAATGATCTCTTGCACAATATCTTTTTGCTGAAAATATTGGTTACTTTCTTAATGGCGACGTTTGAACTTTCTTGATCATTTTCGTCAATATATTTTGCAGAACAAACGATACCATACGCACCATGACCAATCTCTTTTGTCACTTTGAACCTTTTATCTATAATGAAATCTTGATTGTAAACCTTGTGAATGGCGCGACCACCATAGCTATCATGTTCCATCATTGATTCGTTGCTCTAATTCACTGTAATCCTTATGAAACAAGTTAAAAATTGTGGCGATAAGTGAACTTATTTTCAAAAGTGAAATATATTGATGCTTAAATTTTTATATCTTGGAGAAGCTTATAACTTTGCCTCAAAGTTATATGCTCTGTTCACTTTTCCTCAGATGATCTTTATGGAAAAGTTGCACAAAACGACAGTGGAGTAGTACTGTAATGATTCGATGTGATTTCCACTTACTATGTTCGGAGTTTTGATAAGGATCTTCTCTACTCTAATTTATCTCCCGTTGTAATTGAAAAACCCTCCTCTTTTTATGGACAAGTGGCGATATTTATCTTCAATCTCCTAAAACAATGAAGATCTAATAATAAGTTGTAAAAATAGCTGGCAACAATAAAGAGCTATCTTTTCGAACTGCAGGACACACGTAGTTAAAAATTGTTGTTATTTAACCCAATCAGACACTACAAATGTTTTCCAATTTTATTGCAGACCTGTAGGATCGGATCATACATAGTATATGCCGGTGAATAAATGCACAAAATCTCCGCTTCTATAAATAAACTTCCTTGATGTTCGACTCGTGTAACCTGCGTCGAACGTTGAAAATATAAAAAATCATTACTCGTACTGTTGATCAAGATGTAAGTTTTTAGTAGAAATCAAATCATAGAAGACGTAGAGGCAACTGATACATTGATGTGCAATGTTTCTTATGGTAACAAAAAAATTGAACTTGTGTCGATCACGAGAATCATGGTCTTCCTTTCCTGCGTGCTACTCACCTGCAGAATTTTCCTAGGTAAATACAAGCCACAAGTAACTTCATACTATGCATCCCATTGACATATCTCTTTCTAATGTTCCGAAACCATAATCTTGTAGTTGATCGACAATCCCTAACAAGAAGCCGTTGTGACACAATATAAAATCTACTTGGTCTATCGAGGTCCACATTTAATATTCTCATCGACCCATTATACGAAACGAAGTATTTTACAAGACCCTAAAATTGCTCAAGCAACCTCTCAGGAATCTCTTAGCGAGATCAATTTTTTTTCGGCTTTATATACCTGGGAAAGGGGATCAAAACTTACAATGCATTTATTAGCGAGTTTTCGGCTGCTCAGTTCAGCCGCGGAGAAAATGTTTTAAAGGTTATAATGCAGTGATTGCAACTTATACGATCACGTATTGAAAGAGAAGAAGTAATAACAGAGCTCTTGCGAAACAGCTCTGGTGGTGTATGCCAAAAGAAATGATTCTATATTTGTCTTTACATTGAAACTGTAGCTCTCATGTAAGGGCTTTTTTTGTTGCGCCGTACGTCTCTTTTTTTTTAAATTTTACGCGAACTTACAACACCCATTACACCTATTTTCATGGCATCCTGTTGGCAACCGACAAACTCGTACTTACCCCAATAAATGAGATCTTATCATGGGGGTACTTGAAAAGTCTTGCGCGACTGTGGGGATTGACGACTAGAAAGAGACCTGCATAGTTAGAGCCAAATGATGAAAATCCTCTTGTATTGAGACAATCACTTTCAGTATTCAAACGGCTAAATGTAGACCTGGTATTTTTTGTTCCAAATTTTCTTGGTGCGTTAGTACAAAAAATGAGAGCTGTGCATAGATTGAGTTAAATATTCCGCGACAGACGCGAAGTCATGTGATATGATTTACATTAGGTTAAAGCGACAAGAAAGGGTCTAAACCCGACAGCTATACTGTAACAATCTAAACAAATATTGTTTTAATGTTTTGGGAACTCCATTGAGGTATTCCAATCGAGATTTTTCAAAATGAATGGATCTGAAGAAGTAGCTTCTTTTGAGGATTTTTCATCTCTATTTTTACCAGATCTTTTAAATCCCACAGCTACTGCCGTTCAAGATAAAGATGGCTTTGATGACAGCAGCTCAAAAGATGGCTCGTTAGAGGATGTATTTCATAATACTGAAATAATTTCTGGATCTCTATCGCAGACGCTTGGACGTATTGGAAACCATGGTCCAACTATGGGACCATTATCTGAACATAACAGGGCCTTTAATGCTCAACGTTATCTGAATGACTTCTTTCCTATGGATACGCCTTCCCAACCCCAATTCCAGAGATTATCATATTACCATATGAATCCTTTACCTCAGTATTACTATCAAGTATATGACCAAGCACAAGCCGGTGTTTCTAGCACGGATTCTTCCCTACATTTTAATACTGCTGATAGATTTCCTTCGGAAATTACCGACAATAACATAGCAAATTCAAGAAAGACAGACGCACTTCATCAAAATGCTGTTCCATTTAGGATGGAAGCGAGAAGTCCCCCCAAGGCAGCCAGCAAAGTAATAACCAATACTTCGACTACTAATCCCAAAAATAATGCTCCAAATTTAAATAAATCCCATTTTGATTATGGTCATGGAAAGCTCAATAGCTTATTGGATTTTTCTTCTAGTATCCCCACTAATATTGAAATCCTAGATAGTAATGATAATGTTGTCCATGCGAATTTAAAGGCATTTTTAAAAGGAAGGTTTATGACTAACGACGCAGATAATATGAGTTATATGATAACACATAAGGCTGGTGATGATAATTCAACTATTAAAGATCCCAAGGTTATTTCTTGTTATCGAAGAAATAATATTAGGTTATTGATGAATTTCACCCTTTCAGGACATAAATCAGAGAGTAGGGTACTAAAGCTACAAACCTCTGATTATGGATATAACGTCAAACGAGTGATAAAGTGGTTTCAAATTGAAGTATCAGCTCTTTCAAACTCTCTGAATAGTGTTCCATTTGACATAAAGGATAGTCCTAATGACAAAGATTTCAGGATTGAAGTTGGAGGAACATTAGCAAAACCTGATTGGATGAACTCTAGCAAGCAATTAGTACCATTGAATGACTTCACCCTTGACCAAGCTGAGTCGGAGAAATTTTACGTCGTGAAAAGGTTGCAGTTCAGAAGTGCAACTCCTAATAATGGAAGATCAAGCTATCAAAGTTATTATCATCTCAAAATTAAATTAAGCGCTGTTGTTGCCGATCTTTTCTATGATAATTATGTTGATGAAGAGTACTACCCTCCAAATGGACAGGGAGGCAATGAGATTACAATATGTGAATTAACTAGTAAGCCTATTGTTGTAAGGGGGAGAGCACCTCACTTTTATAATGATAAAAAGGATATTCTTATAAAGGGCAGGTCTCCTTTCCTGAAAGCAAGCTTCTTAGAAATTAATTCGATAATGAAATCAACAGAAGATGTTTCACAAGGGTCTAATCATGGAGTCCATAATTTATCTGCAGTGGCTGAACTGAAATCTAAACACCAATATCAAGCTACTACAGAAGTTGAGGAAAGTAGTTTAGGAAAAGACCACGATATTGAAAAAGGTGAAGATGTTGCAGAGGAGAGCACGAATGGTAATGATGATGTCGAAGAATATATGGGGTCATCAGATGATGATTCTGAAAACAAAATAGCAACTAAGTCAAGATTAGAAGGTACGCCAGTAGACTTCAATTCCATCAAAAAGTATAACTACTTTCCTATATCAAGCGTCTACTATTTGCCTCCTATCAATGTTGTCTACTTTCCTCACGGAGCTCATCAGTTTCAAAATTTTGCTGACAATCAAAATAACGACGATCTAAATTCTAATCTGAGAAGGTCTTCAAATGTTTACTTTTCATTGAACAAGACCTAATGTATTATATATACTATAACCCGTTTAGACTAAATAATCCGCATACAAACTCTTAGTGGTATGTAAAAGTGAATGACACGCCTCAGGTATAATTCAAAGGTCTGTTATCTACAAGCGATTAAAATTCAATAAATACACTCAGATCATTGTTTATCGTAAAGAGCTATGATTTAATATTTATTTTGTCCGATCTACCATAATTTGCTTACTCCTTGATCAAGATAGAAGCAGCACCCATACCAGTACCGATACACATAGAGGTCAATCCAATTTCACCTTTCTTCAACAATCTCAAGATTGTAGCATATTGTCTAGTACCAGTGGCACCCAACGGATGGCCAAGAGCAATAGCACCACCATTGACATTCAATTTCGACGGTGGAATGTTGACTGTCTCAGCAGAGTACAAACATTGAGCAGCAAAAGCTTCATTGATTTCAAAAACGTCAATGTCATCGACGGTCAAACCAGACTTCTTCAATACCGAAGGGATAGCAACGGCTGGGCCAACACCCATGATTTCTGGTGGAACTCCAACAGAGCTACACAAAACATACTTAGCTTCAATTGGATAACCCTTTGCCTCAGCCAAAGATCTTCTCATCAATAAAACTGCGGCAGCACCATCAGAGACCTGGGATGCATTACCAGCGTGAGTAGAACCATCAGATCTAAAAGCTGGCTTCAATTTACCCAAAGATTGGGCAGTAACACCCTTTCTTGGACCTTCATCAGTGTCTACAACAACTTCCTTAAAAGTGACGTTCTCTTCCCCATCTTCATCATCATCGTCTTCTTCACCAATAAATGCTTTGATTGGTAAAATTTCATCCTTGAATTTACCGGATGCAACGGCTTTTTCAGCTTTAGCATAGGAGTTGGCAGCAAACTCATCTTGAACGGATCTTGGGATACTGTATTTAGCAGCAACATTTTCATTGGTTATACCCATTGGGATCAAGCACTTAGCCATTTCTGGGTTTTCTTGTAAGTGGGAGTCAACCTTTGGAATAGATTGTGGGCCATAGTTTTGAGACATGGACTCAACACCAGCGGCTAAACCACAATCTATTTCACCAGTCTTGATTTTATTAGCAATATCAGAGATGGCCATCAAACCAGAAGAGCATTGTCTATTGATTGCAACGAAAGCAGCAGTGTTTGGGATACCAGAAGCCAAACTTGCGCCTCTGTGTTCAGAAGCACCAGCGGCTCTGTTCAAAACGTTACCGACGGCAACATCCTCAATAAGACTTGGGTCAACCTTAGTCTTTGCAAGAAAAGCTTCTAAAAGCTTGGTCAATATATAATCAGATCCGACATCTTTGAAGCTACCTCTACCACCCTTGGTCAAAGCAGTTCTGTATGCTGCTACAACCACGACATCATCGGGGTTCTTCTGCAAAAGCGCTTGTTTAGAGTTTGGCTTTAATTGTCCTCCTAACTGATTAAGTCTTTCCATTTTGATATGTATTAATATATGTTAAAACAGATGCAATCTTATTCGACTGAAAAATGTATAATTAATTTTTTGAAATGTTTTAAAGCAGCAGCCACTCTTGCTTATATATTAGGTCTTTCACAAGCTGATCAAGTCTCCGCACTTTGATAGTCGAACTTATCCGAGGTGCCTTCATCCGAGGTTTTCGCGCTCGCGAATGATTAAGTGCTCCCTAAGTCCTAACACGCTCCTAGTCCCGAAAACTTCTACCGCGGTGATATTCTTTCGGACCTTATCTACGGGGGCATGAAACTGGGATCGGTTTGATCTTTTACAGCTTTTATCTACTTCTCCAAAATAAAGTAAAGAATAGAATACTATGTGGAAGAAAGTATGGATTCCTGTAAACTGATGTCATACTTCTTAGAAATTAGTAGTAAATTATCGTAATAGCTTTAGTGATATTTTATGTACACACATGTCTGTTAAATTCCTTCTAGAACCTGCTAAAGGAAACCCAGGCACAACTACTCTTAATTCTCCAGATTTCGAATTTGAGTGGCACACGTAATGTCAGTTTTCATGATGTAAGATGTCATCTTTTTGTGTCTAAATGTGGGCGCAAAAAGTCAGTTTATACTAACACACTTAAGAACATTCTAGTAGAAGATGTTTTTGGTTAAATCATATAGTTAGAAGACAACAACTCTTCATTTGAGCCAAGTCCTACTCAAAAAACTTCTAATGACTAGACCGCGTGGAGATTTGATCATATTACTTTTAACTTTTATTGATGCGTATAAATGCTCCATTATGGAAGCTTCTAAGCTGGCATACACAAACCAATACTTGAAATATGCTAGAGCAAGTTTATTAAAAGCTCTTGAAATATTTCTTGACACTCTGGATAATTGAGCTTATGTATATGAGATTTTTAAGTCAAGATTTATACCGGAAATGTCCGAGCATTCTCCTATCTTTGCTGTCTTTAGTTCATCAAGAACTCCTAGCATGACAAGGTGAGACAGCAAACCTTATGCCATGTCATATTCACACCTTCTTCTAATTTTCCTGATGTATGAAGGATTGGTGTATTATCTGATACTCAGTGATCTGGTGATCCTATCATCGCCAGCCTAGAAATATCTAGGCCACTCTGCAATATGTCTACACAAAGTGGGACAGGATTCGCTAAGTCGGCTTCCAAGTGATGATATGCACATGTAAATAAAATCGTATGTCGATCTCGTGATTGGTGTCTATTGCTCCTACCTGACAACACCACAACAACTTTCGTATCGTTTGCTTTCCCCTACTATAAGTTTGGGAAGTTTATGAATTAAATTGTATCAAAAATCAAATGCTATTCTGCCGCCTTTTGCTTTGGAAAAACATTACGTTCAAGATAATAAATATGAAGAACTGTAAAACATGTGCTAGAAGCGACTCAGTTAGATTATCGAATCTCTTTGAAATAAAAAGACGAAATAAACTATGCGCAGCGGTTATTTAAAGCTGTCTTTGGGAGTGAATTACTTGAGCTTCATCAAATGTGCAAAAAGAAACTGTGCAAAAAAGGTCTTGTGAAACGATGGCACTTATTTTATCAACGAAATCATTGGTCATCAGTCTCAAAGGAGAATATACCTATGAATGGATGGTCGCTATCAAACAGACAATTTGATTCATTTTCAGTGAATACAAGTGTGGGGTCAGCATCATCAACTACTTCACCAAATAATCCTGAATTATTATCATTGTACAGACTCTCGGAGATTTTTGTAAAGTCAATCCTTAAGGAATTATCTCTCTCCTTAATCACGTACAACTTATATTTCAGGTTCATGAAATCTTGTGCATTATTATAATGAATTAAACCCTTTGTTGAACCAGTTATCGTACCCATGGTTGATCCTATCCCTCTAACGTTGGTACCCTTTATCTTAACATAAAATCCACTGACACCAAAAGGTGAACAATGTGATTCAAGTTCACACTCATTAGCATACTGGAAAACTATTTTATCAGACATTGGTTTTGTTGCAAGAGGTTCAAAACTTGATGTAAAACTGTTTTTTCTTCGGCAAAGAAGTCACATGGGCAAAACGCCTTTCCTGTAGATACAAGGGAAAACGTTAAAAAAACTACTATGTATACTTTGGTCTCATAGTGTGAAAAAGGTTCAAAAAAGTTGTTTAATTAGTTAATTCGATTCTCTTACCTTCTGATATCCTTTTTAAGAAGGAATTTTGCTCTAAACTAAATGCATACATGTTATTAACAAAGAAGTTAAGCTTCTGGAGTAAACTGGAAGTTCCAAAGTCATAGTTCATGAAGTTCGTGGCCATATTCTTCTCTATCTGCTTAGCTTCTAAATTCTGATTTACTAATTCAGTATTCATTGCTATTATCTGTTTGAAGTTGTCAGTGAAGCTCATTGTGCTGTTGGATTTAGGGTAGTCTATGGGAATCCTCAATAAAATCGATAACTGTTTGGCTACCAGTCCAAAATCTGCTTTAAATATTGGAAGTTCTACCTTGTATATACTTTCTTGGCTATTTTTCCTGAATAACTTCATGGAGATGCCCTTATCAATAACCTCTTTGATTAATTTGTTTCTATGATCAAGCTCTTCTCTACTTGGCTTAACAATCCCTGGCACATTGGACCCTTTCATCTCTTTTACATCTTTCTTTTCTCTCTTCTTTTCAGGCTTATTTTTTGTCCCTACGTTCCCAGTTTTTTCAGTGCTCTTCTTAGACTTATTTTTAACGAATTTCAAGGTGGGTCTTTCCTGTTGACTTAAAAACGTTTCTAAGTAATGATCAAGTGTTCTCACTTGGGATACGAGAGAACGTCCACCCACAAGCTCAATGTTTCCTTCTTGTAACCCTAGTGAAGTTTCTGCAATATTCCTGAAACCTGCTTCAACATTAATTGCAAATCCCTTGGGTATGTTATCGTTTAAAACTACTATGCTTGGTACCTGATTTTTCTTGCGTGGATAGCCACTAGGTATCAACATTGAAATCTGAAGTGTTTGTAAATCATATGGAAAATCTGGGTCAGAAGGTTTTAATAAGAAGGACAAATAAAGCGGATCAGTAGGACTTTTTTCTAAAATTTTGGCTATAATGTCACACAACAAAAATTCATCCTTCTTTGTCTTTTGATCGGTTTTTGCGTCCGATTCTTTACCATGAGCGTCTTCACTTTGAGGTGATAGAGGATTGGTCTCATGTTCTACCTGATTCATCCTATGTTTGATAACAGATGTAGGCGTTCCATTAATCGTGAGTGGTACCATATTTTTAACCAATTTTGCGATCTCTTGGTATTTGGGATCCTTCCTTATATCTTTAGGTGCCTTTGGCGGCCTCTGTTGAGATTTAATTCTAGTGCCATGGCTTTTTTTTCTGCTTTGCTTTCCTTCCTGAGGGAGGCCTTGGCTATCGAAATCTTGTGACCTATCCCTTTGAGGTTTTTCAACTGTCATTCTATGTTGAGGGCGTGTTCTTTATGTATATTACCGAAGGCTTCATCGAAGCCGTATTTATTTGCTCATTATTTGATGCCTGCGACGCAATATTAGTGCGGTAATCGAAAGAGCGATGGAGAGCTGGGATACCGTTCATAATGAAAATAGACATCGTAAATTATAATTACAAGTATTTGTTGGTAAATAAGCCGTCAGGCGTGCTCTCTGATGGTTTCTCAGCCAGAGGTGTAATACCTCAAGTCACAAAGTTTTTCAAACAATTACACCCTGAGCGAAAACTATATCCTAAACAATTTCAACTAGTTCAAAGATTAGACAGGTTTGTAACGGGAGGGATGCTTATTTCTCGAAACAAGAAGTTGACCCAAAAGATAAATCAAGTTTTGAGAGATGGTGATAACTCTAAAGTGTTCACAAGAAGATATGTTGGACTTGTGAAGAGCGATGATCTAATGGCCCACATAAAAAGCTTACCAAAATCACCATCGTTGATGATTGATTCTGATTTAGCTTCGGGTACTATTTCCTACGACATACGACTGCCCTCCTCGAAACCTAGCCGTGTAGCGAGGACTGACTTTAAAATATTATATGATTTACTGCAGCAGGTTGAGAACACAGATTACCCATTACTTTTTAATTCAAGAATATATCCATTGATATTTCAATTGCACACTGGCCGCAAGAACCAAATCAGAGAGCACTGCTTGCGAGCCTTCAAACTTCCTCTATTGAATGACGATAAGTTTGAATCACTCAAATATGGCCGACACGACCCCAATAGCACAGCATTCAAATCAAACCAAATTGGTCTACATTGTGGTCAACTAATTTTCAAGGAAGATTCAACTTTATTTCCCATACATTGTCCAGGGGACAGAATACTTTGGAAAGGTTTTGTCGATGACACAGGTTCTTTATCGAGGCAAATCCAAAACGCTCTTACTAACTTCCAATCAATTATGAGATAAAATTATATTGTTATATTTGATCCACCACGCATGCCTAGTACATCATACCATCATCCTACAGTGTTTTTTCAATTCGATAGTCGCTTTAGTTCGCTGTGCAGCAAATTAAAAAAACGGAGTTGGAGCATTGTCACGTGAGTGTATCCCTATCTTATCTAGTGGCACGTGAGAATCAAGTTATAATTGTGAGGTAGTCATTAATTTGGTTTTACAGTCAATAGTCGGAAAGAAGGTATGACAATTAAACTAGATTCACGATCGGCCATGCAAGAGACTCCCTCTTCGGTTGTTAATCAACTGTCTTTGAAAAAATTACTCAATTCTCATCTGTCTATATACAACGCCCTTACTAATCCCGATTTAGATGTTGGTGACACGGCGTCGTCGCCTAGACTGACCCCCGGCTCCGAGTCTCCAGTTTCAAAAGATAATCAACTCATTGCCACATCTCCGGATCTAAAGGACCTTCAGTTTTCTGCTACTTCATGGGAAACTATAAGTAATGAATCTTTGCATCAAAATTTTACCCCCTCACCAGTGTTATCAGTTACATCTGACGAGGATGATATGCCAATATTGGTTAATTGGAGGCGGCATCTGCTGCCTTCTCAAAATCTGAAGATGGTTTTGGAACTGGATGAAGACTTTGATGAACTTTCGACAACGTCTTTTATAATGCCAAAACTTCCAGTCTCTTGCTCGCTAGGGGTTAATAAGAAAATTGAAATCACTGTCATAAGCTCTTCCAACGCGTTTGCGGTAGAAACAAATCAACTAGTTCGCAAGATTGAAAGTGAAATCAACTTTGATCAAATAAGAATAAGGCATTTGACGTTGGGTGCTGACACGTCAAAGTTTGATGAAATGACGCTTCTTAAGTCGGATTTGATCTTCATTATAAATGATGGATCTTCAAAATTTGTTGAACTTTTATCTAATATCGAGTTTGATGAAGAATGTTTGCCGAAGTTGACCATTATAAACATGATCACAAACAATTATTTTGTTAATTTGTTTGAATTGATAACTAACTTACGTCCCTATCAAATCTGGAAGGCATCCTCATTGAAGCAAGAGAATTTCATTGATAAATTTAAGAACTTCATCGAAATTGAAATTGATCTGTATGATGGTGAGATAACTAGGAATGCATTTTCTGCACCAACTTCAAATATTCCTGCAAAGTCAACATCAAGAGATCACAATGGTCTTACAGTCTCAAGAGGTTATTATTCTGAGTTAGTCGTTGCACCGAGGGCTGACTATCGTTCTATGGAAAAGTCTTTTAAATCGGAATTGAAGGACTCTACAAGTTTAAATGATCCCTTACAATTTTCTTCAAATTTGGGCCCCTTCAAAATCTTTGTTTCTATTTTCAACAGAGTTATTTGCTCTTCTTCAAAAATTTGGGTTATTTGTAGCTTTGGGATAGGAGTCGGTCTAGGTATGGCAGGTGGTCTCGCACTCTTCAAGTATACCTTAAATGATGTTAGGATTAATCTTGAGGGTCCAGTTCTGGCAGCTGGTAAGACTTTGGTCAACAGTGTGAATGAGTCAAATAATTTTGCTACTGATCATGATATTTTTGACAAACTCGTAAGTCTCTTGAGTGTCTATACAAATGATGTCAAGCTTTTCAGCTCATATGTTGTGGAATGTGTTAAAGGGGGGTTAGTCAAATTTGCTGATTTGCTATTATTATGATGCAATATACTTTGTTAAACTTGGGAGGGATGTCTAAACGGGAGGCATCAATATGGCTTTTTATATACATCAACAGTGGTTGGTATTTTATGTAGGTTGTTAATTTCTATTAATTCTTGTGGTTTCAAATTTATAGGTACAAATTTTTAAGTTCCAAGTGAATAGCTCAGCTTACCATGAAACTGACATTTTTGTAGAAATCAAGCATCGGGTTTTCACCTCCTTGAGTAGTCGTGACATCCAAATCTGCCCATTGCTCTAAGAAAAAGCGATGAGCCTCCACTTTTGCTAATTTATTTGTAACCTTAGTATATAACTCGCTCGCAATTTTGAAATCTGTCGCGAACATGATATCAAAGTACCCTTGTAAACACATATAGGTACTTACATCCACCATACGATCCTTTAGCACAGTTTGAACAACAGGTGCATTGTAGTATCCTTTTATTTTATTAGGCAATTCATGGAAATCCGAACAAATCAATGAGTGATTAGGGAACCGGTGGTTTAAAATCTGGAAAAACTCAAGCAAACTTGTGGGAATGAATTCACCAGGAGTTAATCCATCCTTTAGTGGTAAAAGAGAGTTCTTAGTTTTAAGTAACCTCGAGGATTGTAGTAATGGATGAACAAAACCAGCAAATGGATTTAAGCTATTTAATGCTTGAGCCTTTCCCTGCCAAGTTTCTGATTCTCTCAAAACAGAATATCTTCCATTTTCCCTCAAATTCAAATAAGCATCACTGTAGTAACTTAACTCTGGAGAGAAGAACTCAAAAAAATCTCCATTCTTATCTATCAAAACTCTTCCTTCAAAAGGCACACCGGTAGAGTTGTCATATCTTATTAGTTGATGAGGAAAGTTATCAAAAACCTCGAAAGCAATGAAAAAGCAAGCTTCTTCAATGTAAGTATCCCAATCGAATATAGATTTGTTGATGATCTTAATTTTATCAAGATCTAAATTTTGTTGAGATAGCTTCGACTGGAAAGCACTTTCTTTTTGCTTGAAAGCTAAATGACTGGAAATTTCTATGATATTATATTGAGTTCTTGAATATACCTCTGGATCAGCACGTTTAATAAAATTAAGAATATTACACATCAAGGTTCCATTACCACCTCCCATTTCATATATTACAAGATCATTATAGGGATATGTCCCATTAGATTTGTAATTGAATAAGATATATCTCGCCAAAGCTTCGCCATAATAAGGTTGAAAAAGTTCAGTTGGTGTATGCCAAAGCTGAGTTTTCCTCAGTTCAGTTTTCTGCTTTTCATATGCAAGGTCTTGCTTCTGAATATTCTTAGCATACTTTGCAATTCTCGAATCAAACTGTTCTGGTTTTGTCATCTTTGTGATTTCTTTACTTAATTCCTTCGGTTCTTGTAAAGATCCGTACTTATCATAAGACTTTTGCCAAACCTCAAGAAACTGATCGACCCCTTCGAGAGAATTATAATCAAAAGGCTTATCAGTATGAAAAATCTCTAACCCTTTAGAAAAATAACCGTAACTTGGATTATATAATGAGTCTCCTATAAAGTCAGAAACGGTCATTTTCACTTTCTTGGGCCTGTGTTTGCTCCTTGATAATTTGGAAGCATTGGTGGTAGGATACTCATCATAGACTTGAGATGGTGACTTGGTATCGAACGGATAATTTGTTGCATTCCTGTAAAGGAAATCTACTGGATGAAAGCCCTTCTGTCTAATCTTTTGAAGAGGGTGTAAATTTACGTCTTTAGTTGCTTGTGCTGCATCATTAATGTTCTCCGAGGAAACCTTGAACGCAAATGTATCTGGTCTGATAGAATACTCATGATGAAAGCTCCCATCTTTCTCCGTTTTGAACGCAAATTTTGATTTGGCGTTATTGAAAAGCGTACGATTACAGATGCCTCTAGGGCCCTTCGTCCTTATGGACATGCTTTTTCTGTCCCTACACTCTTTTTTATTAAAGTATCGCTTTTTATTGAAAAAATATGGAAGTGGTATTTACACAAAATTAATAATAAGAAATTACAACGGTATTAGGCTTTTATAAAACAAAACATCACTGAAATATGACATTCTGCTTTCCATCGAAGTCATCTATGCATTCTATTACGGCTTTGAGATTTTCAATTACAGTACTAATTGCAACCCTTATCACACGATCGCTAACACCCGCAAATTCACAAATAAAGACATTATTGACATGATGATATGCAACTGTGACCTCGTTAACTTTGATTATTGGGTCTGGAGAAAGTGATCCAACAGCAATTTTCGCTTGTCGTTCATTCTCAAATGGTACCCTCAATGTGAGTTGATAAGAGAGCGACATCCTAAAAGATCTCCCAACGCTTACTCTTCTTCTCGAGTATTGATGTAGCTGTAAGCACTAACTGATTCAGATTTACTGCAATGGTTCTTTGGTTATAGATCTTGATTCAGAGTAGACAGATTTCAATAATTTATATATTTGGTTTTTGCACTATCATTTTATCTCTTAAAGAATTTGCATTCTCGACATATACTGCTTTGAAAAATCATTCGCCTTGAAAGCAGAAAATTAAGTCTTTATACTCTGGCAGTGTGTTCCTTGGATTCAGCGGATCTATGTATCTGAAAAGTAACGACCTTACGATCTGATAAATTCTCTTCAATTATGGCGTGAGATACTTGTCTGTAAAATTTAGCAGTCAGGTATAGCGGTCAGTTAGATTACTCACGAGTTGGTGTCGTTATTTTCCAGGCATGGATTCCGGGGTGTGTGTAAACTACATAGGATATAAATATTTTAATAACCATTTTCATTAGGAGCTAACATAGTATACCAGTAACGCTGTTGAGAAAAGTGAACGTTTAAAATAGAAGATAAATGGTGCTACTTTAATGGTATAAGTTTCGGTAAGCGAATCTGTGCATGTATAGAGTGATATCTACTTTTCTGACTTAATTAAAATCAATAACTGGGTTTATCGTATTTCGACGCCGCAATTTTACATCCATGATTCAGCAATACTTTTATCTACAGCGCTGTAAGGATGTACTGTACGTATGATCGTATCTCAATCTCATGGACATAAGTTTTGCTCAAATATGGTGCATAAAAGGCATTCTATACATATCAATTCAATATATATGCTGAACTACCATCTTTAGGTGAAGAACACGGGAACATAGAAATTTGTATTATGTAGACATGATACTCTATAAGAGAGCGTGTTTCTTTAATGCGTAATGAGTGGCCTGGCTAGCTCAATGGCTAGAGCGTTTGACTTTTATTGAGGATTAATATCCAATGTAAGAGGATATCAAAAGGTTGCGGGTTCGACCCCCGCGTCGGGCTTTTTTTTCAAAAATTTGGTCGATATGACGCTGGAGCTTAATAGCTACTTGACTTGGTTTCCTTAGCTTGTGAAAAACTTGACATTAAAATTAACTAGCTCATTAATTAATATAAGGAAGAAGTTAGGCGATTCTTGCATCGACTCTTGTTTGAGTTGACTGCTTTCAATTCTTACGAGTTAATTTTCGCGGTATTTTGCCAAGAAGTGCAAAAATTCACACAACTTCACGTAGAGAACATGTGTATGCTCTTCTAGTTTTACAATTCACATTTTTTGTAATTTTGGTTAGACTAGTATGTTTAAATAGGAGAAAGTATGAGAATTTATGTTTTTAAAAAGCTTACGAAATAAGTAGTAGAACTATACTCCAAGATCTCTATTGAACAAATTTTAAATGAGAAGTTGAAAGTAGTTGTAATGCAATCTTTAACAAAAAAGAGCCTGGCTAGCTCAATGGCTAGAGCGTTTGACTTTTATTGAGGATTAATATCCAATGTAAAAGGATATCAAAAGGTTGCGGGTTCGACCCCCGCGTCGGGCTTATTTTTGAAAACTTCAAATGCGTTTTTAGAGAATATATTTGATTTTTCGAATAGTTGTCAAATCAATGCACTCTTAAGCTACTTAACTGCTATTGAAAGAGCACTTTATTAAGAGTGTTGTTGGGTCAAGTCATCTCAATGGTTAAATAGTTCGTCATTTTTCTTCTATTGTTTTCGGAACAAATACAAGCTTATCACATGCAACCTTAGCTTATTTACACTTAATCATTTTATAAAATTGATATCTCGGAATAATATTATTAAAACAAGACGTTCAAAATGACTAATATACAAAAGTTCAAGGTAACTCTCTATAATAAAGGCAGAAAGTTCACTACTTTCAGCAACTTTCCTGAAAGTGAAGTTTTCACTGGTGAAACCAAGAAATGGAGCAGAGTGATATTTTTGCTACACGGTTTTCCTGACAACAACTCAACTTTTGACAAAATATGGCCCGTTTTACTAAATTCATTTCCCAAGAATAGGAAAGTGTTATTATTGGCACCTTTAATGAGAGGTTATGAAAAATCAAGTCAAGGCAAAGACAGGGAAAATAGTGTGACAGATTTGGCACAAGATGTCAAAGCATGGATCCAAGAGGTTAATAAAGATAATTCACCTGTACATCTTGTTGGCCATGATTGGGGCGCTATTGCAACTTTTAAAGCTGCAAGTTTATACCCTGATTTGATAACCTCGATAATTTGCTTAGCAATCCCTTATATCCACAACATTAAACCATGGGAATTAATTTGGCATTCACCTGAGCAGCTATATTTATCATCTTACATGTTAACTATGCAAAGCTCGTGGTTTTATCGTAAGAAGTTTAGCCAAAACGGTGACGAAGATTACTTGGGCCTGCTATGGTCATACTGGTCACCAACTTGGAGCTATGAAAATGAAGAAATAGAGGATGTTAGAAAGACTTTACAACAACCTGGGGTACTCGATTCCGCCACTGCCTACTATAGATGTATGTTTGCACCATTGAATTTTTCTGGTAGGCGTTGGAAAGTTGACTTCGATAAAGTACCCACGTTATTGATTGGAGGTGAGCGAGATCAATGTATGTCAAAGAGTTTGTACAAGTTGGAGATGACTAAACTCAAAGATGAGTCAAATGCTGATGTAAAGCTTTTAACTAATTTGGGTCACTTTTTGCACCGTGAAGATCCCCAGAAAGTCGGCGATTTAATAGTTGAATGGATTGCTAAACATCCTTGATGTAGAAATTGAATAATACATTTAACGAGATCGTAAGAGAAAACCATTGTAGCCAATTTCGGAAATGATATTAAGCTCAAAATATAACACTAAGAGTCCCGTTATTTTGTGTTCAACTGAAATGTGCCAACTGCTGGCCGCTTTGAGAGGAAAATATTGCGGGGTCTATGCGTCAATCCCTTTTCCAACTTAGTTTTGCGCTTTGATTGGATAATTAAAAAAAAATCAACGTTTACTAGGGGCAGCCACAGGAATTCATTTAAGGCTTTGCGCACTTCTCCTCACTGACAGCTATTGTACGTTAATGTAAATTTGGCACAGGTGGAGATGATTTTGACAAGCCTTCTACATTAGGTAACTTTCAGATTCTCACTTAAATAAGAATTTTCCTAATTAGGTAACATTTCGATTCACTGAAATTGTCTCTCTAGCAAAATACTCTCTAGGGTTATAGGTTCTCAAAAAGGTTACAACTTTGGAAATTCAAAGATGAAAAAATAGCTTTAAGCGTCAATCGTTGGGAATTAACTATGAGCACTTCCAATAGGGGGACAATAAGAAAAAAGGTACCTTATAATGTTGAGCGGAGAATCTGACTGTTATTTAAACGAAGAGATCTTTAAACATTTAGATCTTGTTAAATCAGTATCTTAATAAAAATGAAGTTATTAAGCATATTTTTGTCAACCTTCGCAATACTTAGTGTTGTCTTATCCGCTCCAGTTGAGTCTTCATCTGGTGTTGTCTTAGCAGATAGAGAGATTAAGGATAATGTTGAACTGGTCGTTAGAAGAGACGAAGGATTAGTTAAAAGAGACGAAGGATTAGTTAAAAGAGACGAAGGATTAGTTAAAAGAGATGATTTCGAAATTAAAAGAGATGATATCGAACCAGACATGGAATTGGATATTGCTGATCTTTCCAAAAGAGATTATAAGATATTAACTGAATTATTTACCGCGCTCAACAAATCTGGTATTGTTGTGCCAATATTCAAGTTATTAGCTACTTCGAAGGTAACTGAGCCTCTCTTGGCTAAAGGAGTTGCTGCCTTTTTGAAAAAAGTAAACCTTGATGATTTATTCATAGCTATCGATAAATCACCTATTGGTGCTGATATTGTATACAGGGCATCTTGGGATCCAGACTTCTTGGTCGGTTTGTACAATGTTCTTCAAGTTTTGAAAGCTAACTCTACTTCTGCAGGTACAATCGGATGTGGAACAGGCTCATCCAGTTCTGAGAGCAGTGGCGCTACCGTGAGCGATGGCGCTGACAGCGATGGCGCTGAGAGCAATGGCGCTAAACTTTCTGTTCAATCGGATTCTCTGGGAACTGAACTTCACAGTGGCCTCCAAACTAGTAAATTAACTTCTTACTTAAAGAAGGGCTCAGATATCTACAATCAATACAGCGGAGCTGGTAGTGAACTTAAACAAGTCGGGCAGTCGCTCGATATCGGACAATCTGATTCAGGTATCTTTGGTATATTGAAGTCATTGTTGACTGTTTCAGGTGCTAGGAAGGGTAGCAAGAGTCAAGCATCTAGCGAACTCAAGAGCATAACTTCTGGAAGTGGAGATATTGCTACTGAGTCTGGAGATTTATCTACTGAAACAGGAACAGCATATGAATCTTCAGAACCTTCCGGTGTTCTGTCAGCAGGTACAAGTGGATCTACTATCACATCTGGTGCTTCTCAAGAATCATCCCCATCAGATTCTACACCAGCCTCTTCTACTGCCCCATCTACTACATCGAGCACATCTCTGCCATCTTCGAGTAGTTCTTCAGGCTCGGAAAGCTGGTGGGACAGAATTACTGGTCTTTTGAAGAGAGACTCCGAAGCTGCTAATTCTGTCGTTATTAAAGCAAGAGACTCCGAAGTTGACGAGTTTGTTGATATTGAAGCAAGAGATAGCGAAGTTCTTGACAACTTGTTCGAATCTTTGGGAGATTCAGGTCTTGCACAATCAATTGTTGTTGCTCTATTAGAGGACAAGAGTTACTACCAATTCATCCTTGACTTGGCTACCCAAATTCGTGATGATCAAGCAATCACAATTGACCTGTTCTCCGGTGCATTGAATGCTTCCCACTTGTTGAATGATGCTGTCGTTGGCGCACTTCTTAAATGAAGAACATAAAATGATACCCACTCACGGTTACATCAGAAAGAAATTTGCAGTTTATTTATGTGTATTTAATGAATGATTTTCGGACAGATATCCCGGTAAATCTTGTAGTACTCTTCTTGCTCGTGAATGTTGCGTGCCTGAAATTGAGATTCGAGCCACTTAACCGAGCCCTTGTTACTGAGCCTCGCAAGTTATCAGATAAATCTTCCTGTCTATGGATGGATCTGGTTGATTCAAAAAAGAAGATAATCGGAAAACTACAATCCTTAAATGACAATATCAGCATTCAGAATCAGCGTAGCGAGTCTTATTCTGTCCGAAGTACGTCATAAGAATAGAATCGGCTTTAGGTTAATTTTGTCTTTTCTTTTTTGCGAGATCGGTTTAGAGAAATTAAAATTGCCCATTGCATATCCTAACTGCATGTGAGTTGTCTATGAGCATTTTTTTTTTACCAAACGGTCAAGTTCTGACATTTTGCAACTAGCTAACGGTTTATAAGATCGTGATATATAAAGGTAGCTTGATTCTTACGATTTTTGCCTTCTTTACTTTTGAAAGACTTTTCAGATTGTATTGAAAGTTGGTAAGGAATGTGATGGTGAGCATCTCTCCTAACCCTAACAACCGGAATTGGATAAAAACCGGCCTCTCAGGCGAGTTTTCATAGGATGTTAGGCAGAATTTAATTGCCAAATTCACTGGATTGGCTAGGTCCCGCTCAAGAATTACTAAAAGTCAACCGAGCCTGAACGGAGACTCGTTTAATCTATTGTTCCTCTAGCCGCGTATTCCAAAATGCCCAGCGATTTACCGAAAAGGATGCATCTTTTCTTGAGTAGGTTAGCTCATAACTTGAATCCCACCACTTTCTCTTTATATATAAACTTCGTACTCTCTATTAATGTAGAGAAACAGTTTCTGTAAGAAAATAACAAAAATGGTTTCAGTTACAAAATTATTTCCAGTGCTTGCAATGGGATACGTTGCTTCAGCAGGTTCAGCTCCTGTTGCAACCGATTCACCAAAGGACGCTCACTACGTAGCCAAGTTCTCAAAAACCATCTCAGGTGAAGTTAATTTCGAAACTGCTGACAATGGAACAGTGAGCGTCAATGTTGATTTATCGGGGTTGCCTTCTACCGGAGGACCATTTGCTTATCATGTTCATCAAAAGCCTGTTTCCAGCGATGGTAATTGCACCGGTACATTATTGCACTTAAACCCCTATGGTGGTAATCCTAACAATACAAAACCCTCTGAGAAAGAAGTTGGTGACCTTGCTGGAAGACATGGTAAGCTCACATCCTCAGATGGAAAAGCTTCTTATGACGATGACTTCATTTCTTTGAATTCAAAGGACCCAGCCTACATTGGTGGTTTGTCAGTGGTTGTTCATTTTGCTAATGACTCGAGACTTGCCTGTGCTAACATCACAGAAGTGAACGCAGGATCTGGTTTCAACTCTAGCTCAAACTCAAGCAGTAGCTCAAGCTCAAGCTCGTCATCTGCTTCTGCTGTTGAAAATGGAAGTGGTCTCAATCTCGCCTCCACTTCTGTCTTAACTGCAGCCATGCTTGTATTGGGATCATTACTTTAATTAAAAAATATTTCTGACTTAGTTAAATATGTTTTATATCGCTTCATTTAAAGCTAACATTTTGACATCTAGGTCCGAAAGATTTAAAACTTCGTAGATCTCATTTCTTCCTGTTTCAAAGAAGCGAGTAACATGGCAAATAATGCACACTGCTTAGTGAAAAGTCATCTGAACGACCTACCAAGATGCTCCCTAAGAAGTAGGTATCTTGAACCCACACTTGCAAGCCCGTAAAGTCATTCAAGATTTTATTGTAAACATCTCGTAAACAAGGTGGCTTATTCGAAGATCTTTGTGTAAAGTCAGGAACACCGCTATTCGCACTTCGGACTACATTTTGCAACCATTTAAAGCTGAGAACTATGAAATACAAGCATCCGTTAAGCAGAAAAAAAAGATATAGAAAGTAAGAAAGAACAAGCAACCAAGTAGAAAATAATTTCGATAAGTATCTGTTCAAGACTGTTTAGTTTCAATGAACTCCGTCTTCAAAGAAAGATCAATACCACCTTCACACTCGTTCACGGCCAAAGAAAATTTATTGTCACCAGAAGGACAAGCTTTCCACAGACCATAGTTCTCATTTTTAAGCTCATCACTATCAAAGTAAAACTTATCGGTTGGATTCTGCTGGCCCCAAGGGTCAACATTGCCAAAATCTCCAGTGTCCGGATTAATATAAATTCCAGTGTTATCTTGATCAACCAACGTAGAGTCATCTTTCAAAATTAAAGCAGCTACCTTTCCTTCATCACCACCAACAGAAAATACCTGTAGATGAGAATCGACTTTATAAATGTATGCGTTGTCCACAGAATTGCCTGGACTACTAGCTTTGAGTGAAAAAGAAGAAGAATCTCTTTTGGCTGGGGCTGCAGAACCTAAAGCCACAATAGAAGTGATACAGGTAATTGTTGAAAGTCTCATTGTAAGTTAAATTCTTTTGTTGTTAGATATTGATGAAGTTATATTCGACATGGGATATATGATGTCTTTATATACCTTTTTATTTTTTTTACAATGTCTTTTCTCTAGTCGAAAAGGTAAAATCTTGTACATGCTTCATTTTCTTGGTAGATCTATTTTCAGTCTTTGTTTCCCCCCATGGCCATTAGTCCTGGTAAATTCAATATTCATGCATACATAAAATCTAAAGTGAGGAAGTCTAAATTTAGCGATTCCATATGCGCAAGAAACAGTAGTCACTCTGATGACCATCCTTGCACGTCATAGTGAACAAGATCACGCAGTAATGCAATAAGCTAAAATGTAGGAAGAGTTGCGCCATTGTTTTGAGGATAAACTTTAAAAAAAAGTCTCCAACAATAATACGTCGTGCAGATTCTCAGCCGTGTATGGTATATATCGATGCTCCTACTTCTTAAAATAGAAGCTCAGCAGTTAAAGAAAAAAAAAAAATTGGAACCCACATTATTTATGTCTTAGGCTTATGTGAGTTGTTGTTAAAAGTATTTAGGAGGAGAAGTCATGTGGATGAGAACCCTTGGCGATGAGAACTATGAAAATTCGGTGGGCACGATGCCACTTCAGAAATAGTTCAAGCAAGTAGATGCTTGTTTCTTCTAGAATTTGTCTTTCAGAGGGCCCAGTAGCCCAGTAATTGCAGTTGTATCAAATTAATTGCAAAAAGGAGCAATTTAGAAGGAATTTGGTGTCATAACTTTTGTGTCCTTATAAAATTCATCTTAGGTATTCTTAACTCCAGGCAGATTCTCAAACTCATTTTATTGATATTCAAATCTTATTACCCTTCTATAGTATCGTAGCCCCATCCTTTTTCTGAAGTTACCTCTAATTACCAATTACTTAATAGCTTAAGTTTGAAAAAAAAAAGATCACTACATAGCTAACTGTATAGAAACTCAAGCCTTTTCAAGAATTTCAAAATTAACTGAAGAAGGGCACACCTAAGTGAGCCTTCTGTTTTGTATTGAAATGATGTCACCTCAATGATATGAGATCAAGAATAGCCTTACAAAGGAATTTCGCCATCTCGTCGCTCGAGTATATTAAAGAGGGTCAGTATAAACATTAATTAGTTATTGAATGATTTGTTGTTCTCAGCTTGGAGGTGTCGTTTCAGCCTTATTTTCGATATCAGAGCGTGAAGAGGAAACTTCGTGGTGAACTGCCGCAACCTTGCCCTCGGAATCTATTATAGCATCAGGAATAGTTGGCTTCCAAGAAGCAGAACGCCAAGCTGGAACCTTTTCGTCCCACATTTGACCAATTTCTTCAAGACGCTTATCTTTCGTTTCGGGGAAGAAGAAGAAAACATGCAAAGTCATAGTCAAATTGAAAACTGCGAAGATAATATAAGTCTTCCAAGTGATATTCTTAAACGCTGAAGGAGTGAACATTCCAATAGCAAAATTCAAAGCCCAATCTGCAGCTGTTGCAGCGGCAGCTCCTCTTTGACGAGAAGCACTATCTCCCCAGATTTCAGCGCAGTATCCCCAAATACCCACACCCCAAGTTGGAGCGAAAGAACAAACGAACAAGTAACAGCATGAAATGACAGCTATTGATGCTGATTTGTGATTGGAAGGGATTCTAATTTTAACAGTGTCATTGTCACCAAAATGGTCAACAGGTTCACCGTAAGTTGCCAAAAGACCAGCAATTGCGAATTGCCAAGTCATCATGAATATGGATCCAACCATCAACGTTGGTCTACGTCCAACATAATCCATGAGCCAGAAAGCGGGGATCGTTAAAGCAACATTCAAAGCATACTGAATTATCAGTGCCTTGAAAGTAGTATTAATGTTGCTACTGTATCCAGACATTTCAAAAATGTAAACAATATAATACATCAAAGTATTCATACCAGTCAATTGTTGCCAGATTTGAGCAAAGATAGCATGGAACGAGCGAGCACGATACTTCTTTGATAACAAATCAACATAACGGAAGGCCCTTGCGTTTTCCTCTTCCAATTGATCACGGATCTCTGCAAGTTCAATCTTTACATCCTCACTATTGAGATCGGCCTTATGAATTCTGCAAACAACATCTTCACACTTTGACCAATTACCTTGCTTAGCAAACCATCTAGGAGATTCTGGAATGAAAAACACACCAACAAGTGCAATCAAACCAGGAACAATTTGAAGTGCCCAGGCCAACCTGAAAGAGCCAATACCATCAATATGCCAACAACCGTAACTAATCAAGAACATAATAAAGATACCAATGGTCACAGAGAATTGGAAAAGACATCCAATTGCGCCACGGATTTTCCTCGGAGAACATTCTGATCCATAAACGGGAGCGACACTAGAACCGAATCCAACGCCTAAACCTGATATGAAACGACCAATAATTAATTGAGCACGGTTTTGTGAAGATGATTGAATTGCTGCACCTACCATCCAGAAGAATGAACTCGCTAGTAAAGAGATTCTCCTTCCAAATGGCTCGGATACAATTGCTGAGACCCAGCAACCGAAAAAAGATCCCAAGGCCATAGAACCAGAGATGAATCCTTGCATATCTGAACTAGGTGAATGAAAGAAATTGTTATATGGTGTAGTTCCAATGAAAAGTGAAATAGAGGAAATATCAAACCCAAACATCAACCCCGAAACACATGAAATGGTTCCAATAATGAAGATGTTATAGGACTTCGGAAACTTGTCTAGTTTTTGTGCAAACAGCATAGCTGTTTGAGATAATCTTTCTTCGTAACCCATGTTCGATCTGAATTGAACTGGCAGAATTTACTAGGATTTGCTATAATTAAGGCACAAATTGCAAAGCTAGATAAACATCTTTTTATAGTCCAACAGGCCAGTATTTGAAGTTGGGGTACGGAAAAAAAAAAGATGACAAAGTGAACGTTTGGAAAGGGGAGAAGTATATTTGCCGAAGTGGGAAGACGCAAGCAGATAGATGTGGAGCGCCGAGGGAAAACATTTCAGTACGGCTCCGCAAACTTTAATGCTTAAAATATCTGTGTGCAGCAGTATGATAGTTATGATTATGTGAAGGGAGATGAACGAGAAATGGTAAAATAATGGAAACTTATCTTTGAGACAAGCCTTTGCTTTCAAAGTCTCGTTAACACACTGAAGTGTGACTCTATCATTCACTTCTCACTGTTTCCTTCTGATATAATCTCTAAGGAAATGGCATTACGTATTTCTGGACGGGGTAAAATGTAACGCTAAAACAACCTTATGTGAAAATGGGGTAGTTTGCATAAATTATGAGCGTTTGCATATCTTACTTCTTGCAGGGCACATATCGGAACAGTAAGGAAATTCCCCAGAAAAAAAAAACATGGGGCTATTTAGATCGTTCCACCAAAAATGCAAGCTATGGATTAACCTCGTTCAGATTGACTAAACGCGTCAATACGCGAGAGTTGGTCTAGATCGTAAGTAGGAAATTAACACTCCTCTAGCATTTACGATATCAAAGTGTTGATCACCGGATATAACGCGTTTGTAGTGGGGTTATTCGGAAAATTACTCGTTTATTTTCTGAGGGTCACGCTGATTCATTGACAATTAGACTTAACCTTCAACTTTTAAACGAGACACTTCAAGCATCATTCTAGTGTTTCCCAGATAGAGACTACTACCAACTAAACGTTTATACCTATTACTGTTACGCAGATAGAGACTACCAACTAAACGTTTATACCTAATAGTATCTAATAAGAATATAATTTACCTGATAAATATGCCTTTTAACAAGGATAAGTGTCATAAAAGATTGTGTCACGAAACATGGCATCTGAGCGAGAAGTCAAATAAAAGTCACCAAGATTATTCAAGATTATTCCCACGAACTTCCACGATTAAAGAGTACCTGTTCTAGTATTTGCTTCTCTAACATATAGAGCTACTTCTTTCTCACCTTGTTCTTCGAGCCCATTTATCGTTCCTTCAACATCCTGCTTGTTTTTTCCTTGCTCGAATTTATATTTGCATTCCGATCTGTCAATTTTGATCTCAAGCCCCACTATAAGTTTTTGCATTATGTCAATGTAACCCTTAGGAGCTTCATCGACAGTCCAATCGTTTCCCTTGACCTTTTCTTCTTGGGCAGTCAAAAGATCCAACTGTTTACGAACCCATTGCTTATCATCTATAATCTTGGGACTTCCGTAGATATGAGCAGCAGCAAAGTCCCAAGTTGGGACCACTTTGTGAGTCTCTTGTTTAGTAGGATAGAACTTCGGCGCTATATAAGAATCCGGGGATTGAAATACAACTAGGCATTGCTTACCTGAATTCAAGGATGGTACTTGATGGTTTATCTTTCTCATATGAGCGATAAGGTATTTACCTGTCTCATCCTCTTTTAAGAAAAAAGGTATGTGATTTGCAATCAACTCACCATCACTTGTAATTAAGGTTCCAAGTGGATATGATTTAATCAAATGCTGGGAAAATTCCCAAGAATCCTCTTCATAGTGGTTTGGAATATACATTATCTCCAGAAACTACTCTGCTGCTAATGGCTCCTCGTTGGTATTTAAAGCTTATCAGAAATTTTCAATTATTAATCTACACTTCCATAATAGGTATGTAGATGCGAATCAGCTGACAAAGATTTGACTATCGGTGGAAGACGTTTTAGGAGCACTAATTTATTCGTCTCTAATATATATCCCTTTCACAAGTGCAACGAATGACTGGGACCTCTTGATTAAAGATCTATGACTCATCTTTTGGTATGCTGTCTGGAAAAGAAGTATGTGAATTCCTTCTCATAGGTGCTTACAGCTTTTCCCTGTTTCTTAACTGTCAAAGCTACCATGAGCCACACGTATTGACAAACAGTTAAAGCACCTCGTTGGTCTATATTTTCATGATATGTGGGAGCTCATTAACGTGAAAAAGCGAATATGCAATAGCACAGGTATGACAAGAAAACATTAACTGAGTGATATTCACCAATCGATGCTTAGATCTATTATTACCGGATGAAGGTAGACGGTTATTCAGCCAAAACTATATCTTCATTGGGTATATCGCCTTTTAGTTCTGCAGAAGAGAGATGTAGTATCGTCCCATAAACTTCTAGGTTGAACTTTTTTTGCACCAGAAGCGAAGTTGAGATTAAACCTATTCTTCATAAGTACTTTAAATATGATCGATTGACCAAGTGGAAAAACAATTTCTCTTGCCAAGTACCAAGTATGAACATATATTTCCGATATGCTTCTTGCAGAAGGCACTGCATAAATTACGGGCAAATTCTAACTGGGGAGCCCGATGAACCAAACCATCAAACAATTTGGGTCTAAAAGTGAAACTTGTAATTTCTTTAAGATGACCACTCGAAGACCCAGAATAGAAATAAAAATAGGGAACGTGTCTCATCTCTTACCATGCCGATTATTTTTTGTCGTCAGGTATATTGCATGTTTGGAGGAAAATTTCGGAGAATCTACTTCTTCTGAACGGGTACCTTTATACTAGTCCCTCAACTAGATGTTCCACGTCTATGGATCTTAAGACAAAACTTGGAACAATAATGCTCACTTGACCATTATTCATGTTTATTATAGCTCATATTACTTTTAATGTTGATGCCCAGTGAGGTATAAACTTATCAAGCGATAAGCTTGAGCTTCTCTCGTATATGTAAATCCTTTCTAATGCCGGGTTTATACCTCCACCAGAAACTCAAATATGAAACAACAGTAGTGAACTAAAGCAAGTAAATGAAAGAAGAAATTGTGGCCATAATTGAAAAGCTTGAATATCAAAATGAATATTTATCAGTGGGGCCAGTCATGTTGAGTCTTGAACTCGAGGTTACAATTTTGTTTCCCCACAAATAACGCCGCTATAATAATGTTGGTCCAAAATGCAACCCTGCACATAAATCAGTATAACGGGCATTAATCTTCGCAAAGGCTTATTTCCCTAAGATCTTGCCGAGCCCTCTATACCGATTTGGTAGTTCCTTATAAGCATGCTACCTATTTGAAGTCATATCGAGATATGCTATAGAAATAAATCTTTTACTAACACTTGAAGTTTCCCCTCACAATCAATACTATCTTGCTTTTTAGAGCAATCACCAAATGCCAGTAGGAATACTGCAAAAACACTTTGGAGACGTTATAAGTTCGTAACAGATTTATTAGCATTTGATTTTCTGCATTATACTGCCGTAGATGCTTTCTTTCGACCCAACTTAGTTGGATTTTTCAATTAAACTAAGAATGCCACCGTAAGTACGAAATAGTCTTTTAACCTTGGATTGACAGCATCCATGAACATTTAAACTAAAAAAGATCATAGATAAATCTAAATTTCTACTAGAGTTACAATTCTTGCTAAACTCTCGTAAGATTTTATCAAGCAGAGACTATTGAAACATAAAATCAAGACTATCCAAATTGCGCAGTAAAAAGATAAATGAAAACCATATGCATCACACAGGCGTTGACAGGCCAAATTCTTCGCCTTCACTATTGCCTTGAGCCACCAAAACATTCGTCAATCATCGATCATAGAGCTTACTTAGCTAACACTATTGGTGAGAGGGTGGATCATTTATCATCACTTAGGGACGGAAGCTCAAAGTCTAGCAGTAGTTGGATGTGGTGTGGAAAAATTAACTCTAGAATTACGATATCAATGTCAGAAAAACCGTTTTAAAAAAAACGCACCTCATATTTACATCGCTCAGGTGACATACTGAATTTTTGTTTGGAACTTGTTTTAAATATAGGAGATACGAAATAATTGTAGGCGATTCGGGAAAAATAGACCCGTGGTAGTATTTTTATAGTGTGCTCGAATGTCTATTTCCGTTTTAGGATTAGGGGATTCTTTTTCAGTGAGTGAGAAGATGTCGCTGGCACCATCCAATGTCGCATAATCTTCTAAATGTTATGGAAATCATTCAAGACCCCTAACTTATACACTAGTTACTGCTTCTGAATGAAGCGAAGCTAATGTCCTATGAACCTTCACAACTTGGAAGTGGAGAGAAGGTCACTAGTTGATAGTCTAAAAACTAATGAGTCAATTGCCGAAGGACTGCCGGACGTAAGCGAAAAGCGCTTTCAAGCTGCCTTTAGTGACTATGCTAGTGCCCCAGTAGACTCGGTAATGACGCTAAATATCGATCCAGGTAGCCAAGGATTTTTATTATGGTTTTATGTGTCTGCTTACTTTCCGTTAGTAGCTGCATGCTTGGGACCCTTGGCAAATCTGTTTTCAATTTTAGCATTGATCGAAGATTGGCGAATGGTAAAAGACACTGGAGAGTTGGTGAATGATCCGGGATATTTACGTGCTATTAATGCAATCAGCTTAGCACTTGCATTGGTTGGCAACCTTTCCCTTTTAATGAACTTTTCGAAAGGTAGTACTTATTTGATAACACAAAAAGTTTCCATTGCATGCTGGATTATCGCATGTGGACTCTTATTGGTGGTGGTCATTCAAATAAATAAATTTTGTATCCATGAGGGTCATTATAGGAGGTCGGAAGCATTCTGGTTAGGCGTCAATACCACTTTTTTTTACTTTCTGTGCACGGTGTTTTTAAGTATAAATTACTCTGGGTACATGCTTGAGAAGTATCCTCCAACTTTCAATTTGAATTCTTCTCAAAGAACATTGATGGTTTATACTATCTGTTTGTCAGCTTGGTTGGTGATAGGAAGCTTGATCAATCAGAAGTTAGTCGAAGGGATTAGACTAGGTGCAGCATTATACTTTTGTACAACCTCTATTTTGACAATTGGCCTAGGAGATATTACACCAAAGACAGTTGGAGCAAAAATATTCATACTTATATACTCGTTGGTTGGTGTATTAATCATGGGTTTAATCATTGCAATGATAACTAGAGTCGCTATCTTGTCTTCAGATCAGGTTATCAGATGGCATAAATTAGAAAAGGGTAGGGTTAAAAAGATAAAACATTGTAGGGATAAGGGCCGAGGCTTCAGTTCGGAAGAAAGTTTCATAGCTGCGAGAAATCTCAGACATAGAGTTGACAATTTACAGACTGCCATTTCAATTGCAACCACCTTGATAGTTTTCGTTATCTATGTATTTGTCGGTACTACCGCCTTTTTTATATCGGAGGGTTGGAATTATTTTGATGCTTTTTACTTTTGCTTTCTTTGCTTGATTACTATTGGATACGGTGACTTTCATCCAGTGAGTCCGTTTGGTAGAATGTTTTTCGTTGCGTGGACAATCTTTGCTATTCCTCTTATGACTGTTCTCATTTCGGACCTTGGTGAACAGTTATTTAAGATAGCTTTAAAAATGAATAGTGCTACACAGAATTTGTTCGTCGGAAGTAATAGCGGTGATGGTGAGTCCGAAATGGGCAACATTTTCAAAGAGGAACTAGCGTTGGATAAGGGTATAGATAAAGTTTCAGATGCTCTCAAGAAAAGCGGAATTCCTTATAAAAGCATGCCTTTACCTCAAATGGTACAGTACCATACAGAACTCTTACACAATGCAATTGAGAGCCTTAATTCGGCTTGTGAAAAAGACGTAAAGTTGGATATAGATCTAGCGGACGCAGTCAAAAACCTAATTTTACTGGAAATAGCAAATATCGAAAAGCTTCAGCGATTGGCTATGTTATTCAATCAAATGACGAAGTACTTTATAGATACGTTGGATGAAGAGCCTAAATTTTATGATCACGAAGAATGGCTTCTGTTTACGAGGCTCTTATATGACCTTCCTGACGATGCTTCAGAGTCATCAGTCCTCGAAGAGATGACAAATCCCGCGAATATGTATTGGCTTGGAGACAATTCACCTTTGAAAGTTCCATTGATAGAACCAAGATATTTCTACTTCAGGTCTATGTTTAAATTTGAAAATGACTTAATGAACATATCTGACAGTAGCTATAATTCATTAAAGGCTTTGGACAAAGAGTATCACGCTATGCAAGCAGAAAAGAAATAATTGATTAGTCAAGTCAGCCTTGGAGTATTCGAAGTGGTTTAATCATTGATTGTATTTTCCCATTAATCACAAAACTTTAAGTTTGTTCCCCTGCTATTTCAATCAGAAATACGAAGAAGCTACAATGAAATGTTATCGTAAGATAAGCACTCTATTTCGCCCATAATTATTAGAAGTAAAGGACCAGATGAAGAATTGAAAGTTTTGCCATTAATTTCTCTTACTATACATGTATACTGCATCACATGAAAAATAACTTTTACTGGTGTTTCACAAGGTAGGATTTGACTTTTTTTTGAGCTCCAATTACGTATGATGTTTCCAGATCTTATCATTACAAGATCGATGTGCACAAGAATCAATATTTTGTACCTAGTTAATTTCGAGAATAACATATCAAGGTTTCAACTAAACCCTTTGGCTTTGAGAATACTCTTAAACAATTGGTGGTGAAAACGCATCATACATGGTAGCCGATTGCTCAAAGTCTTCCGACGTAATACCTTGCCTCGTGTTCCAAAGGTCGGTCAATCGAAGAAGATCTTCATCAAGTAGTCTTTCTGTGGATTTCTTTGATTGTCCTGAAGACTTAAATTTAGTTATAAGATGGGGAGACGTTTTTTCGAGTTCTATGAGAACAGCACTAATAGTGACCGCCAACTTATAGCAAGTAAAAATTTCTTCTGAATAAGTCTTTGCCTTGAAATAGAGATCTTCCACCTTAGAAACAAGAGTCTTCAAGTTATTGTCTTGGTTCATATAATCCAAGTTTAACCATGATACTAAGCCTGCAGCGTCCGGTGACTTGAAGTATTTGGTAGCTTCACTTAATGAAAATCCCTCCTTTATAATCCGAAATATCACAGTACATATACTAGACATAACCTTAACAGTCATCTGAAATATCACTGACCCAATAAAGGATCCAAATTCTGGCCCAAAGAGTAAGGATGGATCTTCAGAGTAAACCACTGCATTTTTCATAATTATGATAGCATTTTCTAAAGCTAAAGAAAGGAATTTCGTCAGCTCTTCATGTTCCTTTCTGAGCTCCGCAGAAGTAAATAAAATAAAGTTTAAGTTATGAGTTTTACTATATAAGTCAATTCTGAAAGCAAACTCCTGAACACGATCAACTGTATTCGAATCAAAAGGCATCCCTTTCACATTTGACAATTGCAGGAAAGTTCTAGTCTGATTATATAGGACATCATTTAGTTCATTTAACAGATTTAGAACTTCTGCTTTGTTACCAGTATTTCCATCTCTCAAGGCATTTATAGCATTCCTTAGAGAAGGTGTAATTTTGTAAAGTAGGGCTAGAAATCTAGCAATGGATGGTCTATCTTCTCCTTTGATGTCATCTGCAGACTCAATATTGAGTGGCCTAATCTCATAGTCTTGCAACGTATAATTTGAACCAAGTTGAAACGCTTGATTTGCATCCAAGTAAACCATTTGGCACCATATTTTTTTCCAAAGGTGGATTCCATCTGAAGAAATTATTCCCAGAGGAAACTCACAAGGATCTCTATTCATTCCACGATATCTGGCCATCTGTATGAAAGCTGTCTGTAGGACACCTGAATCAACTAAACCATCATCATCCTCCGGACAATAGAATTTATAGATCCTTAAGACAAGCAATGCCTGCAATGTACGCAATGTGAATCGACGGATGGTATTCCTACCGAAAATTAATTGAATCGCATACTCTAAAATACTGGATGGGAGATCAAGAGAGCTGCTTTTCAACTCAGCAACAGCATAATAATCGGGACTACTCGTGAGATCCACACCAGAGAACATAAAAGATGCATAGGCAAACCTTAATACGATCAAGAGCAAAGAAACTGTGCTTTGCTTTCCCAAAACAGCAGTCGAAAATTCGACTTTGCTTCCCTTATCAATCAATAAAAGCTTAATTTCTTTTTTGAAGTTATCTTCATCAACAAAAGGTGCTAGGTGGTAGCATTTACGGAAAAATGTATCAATCAAAAGATCAATTAGCCGCATATTCGGGAGATATTTTGCGATATTTGCATATTCTTGCTTCAAAACACTCATCTTTTCGGGGATTGCTTCACACCCTTCTAAATCAGTCCTTTCTGAAAATTCGTTGAAATTACATATTTGATCTAAGGAGTAATCGACAAAAATTAAAGAGGTATACTTGTCATCTAACAACCCAGTTACATATGACGTCGGCCCAAAGTAACTTAACTTTGAATCTTTCACAGTATAACCTTCAAAATTTTTCCTTACATTGAGCATTTCTTCAGAGTCAGCAAGGGAGGCCGTCGTTGGATCATTAGAACTTTTAGTTGAGATGGATAAAGGTGTATCGGGTACAGTTGAATGATTCTTAAGAGCTTGGCTTTGTTTTAAGATAGTTTCTTCCAATTTCTTAACCTTCATTCTCAACATACTTATCTCATTGTCTCTTGTCACATCCGTTTTCTCCTTTTGCCAAGGTTGAAGCTCATAAGTACAGTAGGTCGTATCTTCGTTAGTCAAACATCCTCCACAATATGGTTTTTTCTTGTCACATTTCACTTTCTTTCTCCTACACGCAAAGCATGAAGTAGGTGTTCTATGTCTTCTTTTCACGCCATTTTGTTGTACTTCAAACGACATGATCAAGGTATAAGGTTTGTTCCATTGAAATTACTGTTCAACGATATAATATCGCACTGATACTTGTACTATATATAAGCCAGAATACCACAAGCTTCAATTTTTAGTTCAGATGTTCGTCAGCAGGTATTATATTCTTAAACTTTAGGAGAGAGGTTTAACTTGCGCCAATTATCAAAAAAGTGTACGAATCTTTTGAGTTCTTGCTACAAGAGATCTTTTCTTTCAGTGCGAGGAGAAAGTAGCTGAGTCTCACTAATCAGCACTCTATATAATTCGCATTTAACGGAAAAAATACTTCAACTTATGTTGCTGAGAAGAGAGCGAGTTAGCCTGAAACATGCAGTCCACTCAAAATGTTACACGATGGGTCTCCAAATTACTAAAGAAGTACCCAATAAGTTCCAAGGTGTTACAGCAGATAAAACAGAGAACTAGATCATTAACATAGCTTTTCATTTATACTCTTCATCCTAAGTAGCATCAAAGAAAAAGTTAAACGTTTTGATTTTGAATTATGTTAATCTATCAAGACGTTTATAAGACATCATAAATATAAAGAGTCGGAATAAATTTATATTTCAGTTTTGAAAGAGTCATATGCGAGTACGAAGATTTAGATGTGACTGACACCAAATTGATAAGATATCGCGAGAACTTTAAGCCTTTGGAATATCACTATATCTGCCTCTTTCACACTGCTATTAAAGGTTATTTGATGCTGCAAATGAATATTTTTAATGTAGTTTTTATATATGTACTTTTTTACATCTCTCGTGCCTTTCGCTGAACAAAAAGAGATTTATATGGAGACAGATGAAAAAGTACACATGCTCTAATTCAATCACCCTGGGTCTTGTAGCGTTTGCATTTAGCAGGGCCTTTCTGTGAACATTGTTCTTGATTTGAGTTGATGCTGTGCAGCAGCCCGGTAATGTGAGAGTAACCCGGCACAGGAAATAGCCGTGAAGGCGCAAAAACTAAATATTTACCGGAATCATAACATTTTAATGGAGTTACTAAGGTTTGGAAATGTAGCTCGCGCACGGTCCTATTATGGAAATATCGGCAATGTGTCAAAATTTCAAGTTATTTATCGGACTACGGGAATACCGGTGAAGCTGAAATGTACTGCAAAAAAAAAAGTAGGACTTGGCGAAGTTGATCAGAATATAAAGCCCTAACTTGGGTTTGAGAAGTTCCACTTCTCATCCATTGCTTTAACAAAACATAGATAAATGACAGTAGATATTCCAGAAGTATTTCAAGGTTTTGCAGTTGACAAGCCAGAGAACTGGAACAAACCTAAGTTGACTCAATATAAACACAAACCTTTGAACGACGATGACGTTGTTATTAAAGTTGAGTATTGTGGCGTGTGTGGTTCCGATGTTCTAACAGTAAGAGGTGGTTGGGGTCCTTTAGGAAGAAAGGATTTGGTTGTAGGCCATGAAATTGCTGGGTATGTTACTTGGGTTGGAAAGAACGTTAAAACAGCTAAAATTGGAGATAGAGTAGGAATCGGTGCACAATCAGGTAGCTGTGGGCATTGCTTCAATTGTGATAATAAAATTGAACAATATTGTGACACAATTGTACCTACGTACAATAAGTCGGATCCAAGAGCTGACAATTATGTTAGCCAGGGGGGTTATGCAAACTATGCTATTGCTAAAGATATTCATGTTTTCCAGATACCTGAAGGTCTTCCCTCTGTGTATGCTGCTCCTCTTTTATGTGGCGGTCTTACAGTTTTCTCCCCTTTGCTCAAATCTCTCGGAGAAAATGCTAAGGGAAAAAGAGTTGGTATCATGGGGATCGGTGGATTGGGTCATATGGCTATTCAGTTCGCTGTTGCTCTCGGTGCTGAAGTAGTTGCAATTTCACGTTCCTCTCTGAAGAAGGCACAAGCTTTGAAAATGGGTGCTAAAGATTTTATAGCCACCCATGAAGATAAAGAGTGGGCCAAAAAGTATCACAGACACTTTGATGTTGTTTTGAATAGTGCAGCTGGCTTCTCTGGTCTTGACTTCAGTTCAGTTTTACTGGTTATTAAGCCAGAGGGTGTTTTCAATACGGTTGGTGTTCCAGAAAGCAAGGAACTTCTCCATGTTAATCCAATGTCATTGGTTTTTAGTGGCATTAGTATTGTTGGCTCCCTTGTTGGTAGTAGAGAAGATGCATTAAAAATGCTTGATATTGCTGCTAAGAGCAATATTAGGCCTTGGATTGAAGAAGTCGACATCAATGAAGAAAACTGTGGTAAGGTTTTAAAGAGATGTTTCGAAGGTGATGTGAGATACCGTTTCGTTTTTACAGGTTTTGATAAGGCTTTCCAGTAGTTTACGAGTTTTTTAAATATATCAAAAATAACTTTTTGGATACTAAGGAAGTCTTGTGATCTAAATTTGAGTCTAGACAGTATCAAGAAGTTATCTTGCTTCTTGGCTACTGATAACGAGAATATTGTAGCATTTGACTATTTAGGGAGAGCTATCGCTTTTTTCTTTTTCTTTTTTCGCAGCAATTAGATGACCAAATTTGATTACCAGAGCTGAACAGGTGTGTTATGGAAAGCTGATTTACTAATTCCAATGAAAAGTGTAATTAATGTGTCTTTTTCTCATTAACATAGACATTAGTATCAAACCGTGGCACTGTTTCTTTTCTGGAAACTATGGTGGAAATACTGTAATCGATGACATAAACAGTGATATATAAACAAATACTCATTGTAGTTTGAGTACCTCATATTCATACCAAATCTTTCGATAAATTACCCAGGGGCGTATATATTATATTTTAGAGTGTAATCTCAAAGCTGAAGACATGAAAATATCATCTTGTAGGCGTTTTAATTGAAGGCTTCTGCTAGGAATTTTACATACTAGGGTCTACAAAATAAGACATGGTCTTTTAAAGCATACATTCTTTAGATTCTTGATATAAGATTGCACTCACGATTTGGGGGTATTCCCTGAAAGGAACAATTCACCCTAATCATGGTCAATTATAATCTCTTGCCATCGACGGTAGCGTATGCCTAATATAATGTTTCCTACTTGTTCTGCATTGAAAGGAAATCTAAAAAGTGAAGTACCAATAAATAGGGCTGAACGGATCTCATATGACAGAATAAACCACAGTCTGGAAACCGTAAGGAAGGCTAAGCGAGCTAGGACACCCCCACAATTAATATCAACTTGGTATTCTTTTTATCACTTAAAGGTGCTCCGACTTCCTTGCAGAGAGAATTTGTGAAACACTGTCAACAACAGAATCATGTAAATCATAAAACTTGAAGTCAAGCACTTTCTTTGTCCATGAATTATCAATGGTAGCTAATCTCGATGCTACCCCAGCTCCGGAACCCGGCTTACCCACAGCAATCTTATCCTTTAACTGTCTGAAGTTATCGATAATGATATCCAATATCTCTTGAGATGAGAATCTAGACTCATTGAGAAGAAGTCTTTTGTTCTTTGTTTCCTCCTTCTCAAAGGCAACTATATGGGCTTTTGCAACATCCCTAACATCTATAAATCCACTTTCATATAGAGGAACCAGGTCACCAGGTTTCAGCTGAATAAGGGAATTGATGACCTCGGAAGATGTGTTCAATTTCTCTTTAATCTCTGATTTGAAAGCTTGAGGACCAAAAACATACAGAGGAAGAACTGTGGATAAAACGAACTTGGGGTTTTCTTCCTTAACAAACTCCCAAGCTGCTAGCTCTGCAAATTTCTTAGAACCAACGTATCCGTGCAAAGGGTCCTTTAAAGCTTGATCATAAGTAATTTCATTCCAGGTATCTTCAGTTAAAATACGCGAGGTGTCACTTTCCTTCTCAAGAGTGAACACAGCAGCAAATGACGAAGTAACAACTACTCTCTTAATAGAAGAGCCGTGTTCTTTAATAGCTTTGAGAGCATTTTTAGTTCCTTCAATGGCAGGATTAAGCAATTCCTTACTAATATCTGTAGTATTAAAGTGGAAAGGTGAAGCCGTATGCAAAAATATTTCAGCATCACTATGCTTCTTCAACACTTCATCAAAAGAACCTGGTTCTTCAATTGCTTTTACTACTTCATAACTAAAATTGTCAGAGTTAAATAACTTCTCCAAGTGATCTCCTTTCTCAGTTGACCGTACAGTTCCAATCACCTGGTACTGCTTGTCTATCAAGACCTTTACGACGTGTTGAGCTATGAAGCCTGATGCTCCACTTACGATTACTTTAACCATATTGTATTATTGTTTCACTTCAATACGGAAATTGTCGATACTTTGTTGCCCATTTATATAGCAACAGCAATATTGTGGTTTTCATTCAAATTATGAGCGCATGCCATTGTCAAAAGTGACATAAGAAGGCGTCAGCATATAACGGCCCTTACTGCATTTGCTATTATTAATGGATTTAACGGAAATTACATTTTACAGAAAATTTTATCGGATTTAATCAGCACAAGTTACCGGATTTCCCGAAGATGACCTTAGAGTTTACGGTTTCACCGGCATCATCTACGAACAAGAGCTTCTATGGATGAAGCTCCGAAATGAGTACTGTGGTAGTAGGTATCCTAAAATTTAAAAAGTGTTGTCAAATCGGGGACAGGGTAAAGTAGTATGAGCCTTCGACAGAGTATCGCCGAAGTACAATGAAGGAGTGAACTACTTTTTTAATTATCCCGTTTTAGAAAGATTTCAGAAACTCCATTTGCCATCAATGACTTGTTGTGGGAAAATCGTCGTATAATAAAGTCTGAGTAATACTAAAATTACGACATATAAAGAGGAAGGAGTATCCACTTTCCAAGAACAAATAACTACCAAAGGTCTAATATTATTTTAAGTATTTTTTCAACAACTTTTGGACTGCACTTTCAATTTCTCTTGGAGAAGGTTCTCTCGTTAATTCTAAATTAGTCAAAAAATCTCGTTTAGCAAGTTTCGAAGACTTTGGACCAATGTTAGATCGAAAGATGGTAGAAAATGCACTGCCCATAATGTCTAAAAATCCTTCGAATCCTTTATCCGTGAGAATATTACTCAAAACTTCATATTTATGGCATCCTTTAGCCGGAGGTGCTCCATTAAGTCTGTCTTCTACCCAACGTAAAGCAGAGCCTGCTCCCAATAAATATTGTGTGATATGTTCTCCAAAGTTATCTTGGTGATACTCGACATTTACATGTCTGTCACATAAGCGTTTATAAAGCTTGTCAGTGTCATTTGCAGGAATTATCTCATCTCCTTTAGAATTGTAAAGGAACATGGGGGTCTCTGGTGTAGCATTGTAAGTTAAGACACTTTGTTCCATAGCATATGGCTGCGCTTCTGGCAGGAAAACCGCTGATCCGTTATCTTTCGCGAAATCACCTAGAGTTGCATACGGGTAGGTGAAAATATAAGGAGCTAAACATTTCTTATTGATTTCCCAAAATTCCTTCGCTTTTTCTTCAGATATTAAGTTTTCGTTTAGCAAATTCTTTACCTCCGGGTACTGACTGGCAAGTCCAGAAAGACCTGCAATGATCAATCCTGCGAACGGGGTTCCCATGTTAGCATTCAAGATATGGTATACATCAATCAAAATCCCACCAATGGCTACTCCGACTAAATTTATCAGGGGAGCGTAACTAGGGGCTAAGTGACTAGCCCACACTCCTGGCAAAGATCCGCCAGAATATCCCCACATTGCAACCTTCGTATCTTTATCAAGGTCAGTTAGGTCACTATTTAAAACAGCCAAAACTGAATCGAGAGCTGCATGTCCAGCCTGCTTTCCTACAGCAAACTCTGCTTTCGGGCCTTCGTGGTCAGGTAAAACCACATAAGAACCATTATACAATGCATTTTCAAATAAAATCTCCTCCACTTGTGGTGTAGCCCAAGTATCTATTGTAGAGTTAGTCTGAATTGCGTACGAGATAGCACAATCATAATCTGATGTGTCCTGAGCTATGTGGTAAGACAATAACTTTCTAGGGTCAGCATTATAAGGAACGAGCAAGGTAGTAACGATTGCATTTGGTTTATCAAGAGCATCTTTTGAACAAACGAGGAACTGATGAATTTCCTTGAGATCTAACTCTATTTTCACGAAACCGACTCCATTAATTACTCGATGTCTAATGACATCACCATGTTTATACTCAGTTAAGTTACGAGGTGCATCATAAAATGAATCTTGACTAGGCTTTAATAGCTCTCTTTTGAGAATTTCAATTGGAGCCCCTAAAACTAAACCCGTCAAGAACAGCCATACCATTCCATATATAAAAAAACAAGTGTACTTCATTGCGTGATAATCCTGAAGGTTCCCACTTCACTATCCAGCGGTCATTCTTATATAAATGGAAGTGAAATTTGAAAAGAACCCCTCATCGATAGTTATTCTCCTAAATTCAAGGCACGCACTCAAATAGAGACACATTCGAGAAGAAAGCATGTTACCTTCAAATCCAACTAGGAAATGCAAATTAGGATAACATAGTCTAATGAGTTAGTCACTTATAAGATATTATGCAGTACATCAGTATACTTCCACAACTGGATAAGATTTCAGTGTGGAGTACTATCATGAGTATCTGTGAGCGGCAAAGATAGTAACACCAAATACTAACTTAATATTAGAATGGCCAAAGTGTGTACAAGGGGAGAAGAAGACTAATTCCCTATTTGGGTAATCACTTGCCTCCTCCTTCCCAGGGCCAGTTATCAAGTAACCGTGAGCCTGTACATAATCTTTGTTTGACGTAAACTAGCTTTTTCAGTAACTCGTAGCTTTGCAATGTTCTTGGGACATGGCTTTCCGAGGTTGATGTCTTCAGACCATTACTTTCTAATTCCATACTGTTTAATTTCAAGTGTCAAGGATCACTATGAACGAAAACTCCGAAATATCACTTGCCCTCTATCGTTTTTGTTTAAGGGTCGTAAAATTGTGTTCTTGTCTGACGTAATTGGTAACATGCACCAGTTTAAATTTAAAGAGAATTTCCAGTCAATATTATCGATAATTCGATCAACTGAAGGAGCAAATAACTCAGAACAGTACCGCTGTTAAGAAAAGTCAGATACCAACAGAAAGGATCTTCACATTAAACACGTATAAGGTACAAATAAATGTGTAGAATATTATGCAACACAGACCATTCAAAACAACATTATTCTCATTCTTACTTTGGGAGCAATTATGCTCCCCATTTTTCTCCACCATCCCCAGATGCATGCAGATGGGTGCGAAAAACTGGAATTTTTTCTGAGCCTAAGATATTAATTCCAAAGTATCAATTAAAAGGCTATAACGAAGCAAGTCCTAAAGAATAATTATACTGCACAAATATACTTTTTAAATCTAGAGATGTCAAAGAGTGTAATTATTCCTATTCTTAGATTTCATCTAGCCATATAGACCGTTGTCCTTTCAGCCACAGATTAAATTTGCTTGAAAGGTTCACGAGAATGCTAAGATATTATGTTTTCATGTTTCTGCCTATGATTCATTTTCTTTATAGCGTGACCGAAAGTAATGACAAAAGTGCCTTGTTCAGTACACATAAAGCAAAGTAAACAATTTGGCTAATACGGAGATGGAATAAAAGATTGCTTTGACGGATTTTCGGGATTAGGTTTGTAAATAAAGCCAATTTGAAACGGAAAGATGTAATTTTCTATTCTGTGATTTTTAATTTCATTCTCAGCTTAAATAATGAACTCATCAACAATGCACAATTCGTATTTCACCAATGGGTTAATTTTCCTCCACTCGAAAAAGAAAATTTAAGTGGTTCTTTCAAAACTTCTCTGGAATAAATATTTTGTTTTTGTGAGATAGGGTGGTTACTCGCAGTGATTAACTTTCACGAGCATTCTAGCATTCCCAAAGAAATACATTTGAAGAACCAAGCTCGAATTTTTAGGAATCATAATTCACTGGAATAAATTGGCCATTGGAGAGAAAAAAAGAAATGTAGAAGATCCTGGGAACAAAAACATGCTTTTTCTTGAAATGATCAAACAGTATAAACTCTCTTGAGAAAGATTGTCTCATGAAAACGATATTTTTGACATTAATTTGAAATCCTTCAAAGTTTCAATTCCCTGTCTTTCTCTCCAAACCACCTCCAAAACGTTCATAGTTGTTTTCTTGACTTTTTCAGACATACTAAATACATCAGACTGTCGCACGAAATTCTTGTGGTCTTCATTAATCATGCAAACGCTGATAACAAATAATGGCCAACTACCTAGAAATGTTACCACTTTTGTATCTTTAAGCTCCATAAAAATCTCCATGAAGGTATCAACATTTTCCTGGATCTCTTTATGCTCTGTAGGTGTCAAAGGATTAAGTGCCTTCATCAAAATAATTCCAGATGCCAAGTCAAATAGCCTGTTCAAAACTTCGTACAAATTTTCGCGAATGAGAGGTATTTTGACTGCCTTTTGTACAGCCCCAAGCACTTCGACCGAATTATGAAAAAAATTGTCAGAGTCAGGAACCTTTAAAAGATAACAGGCCTTGGACGCTGTAAGTATAGACGAAGCGCTAGGACCAAGAATAGGGTGCAACCTCCATATGTCTACATTTTGGTCATTCGAAATTTGCTTCAAGGTCTCATCGATCTTGAATAGATTCGGCATCTTGGTTAACATTTCTATTGAATATCCAAGGGCATTTGAGCAAAAGTGGAATAAAAGACTATCTAAAAAGAGTCTAAAACTAAGACTCCTTTTTCTGTCATCAGAATCACTTTCTAAGCCCTTAAGAAGTATAGTGAAAGCCGGATGAAAATGCTTCAGCAATGCCTCTGATCCATACCCAATTGATGACTCAAAGACCATCAACAATGGAATAGCATGTAGAAGCATGGTGTCAAGTGGATCAAATTTTGGGTGGGACATAGTCTCAACTAACACGAATAGGGCTTCGTGGTATTTCTGCTCCACTACTTTATAATCGGTCCCTGTAGTATTATATAAAAATGCAGCTGCGTTACATATTGCAAGTTTTCTGTAACAGCTATATCTCAACATGCCTTTGGTAACATCGAAAATTGACTTTCTTGAATTGGGTGGCGTAATCAAATCTATAACTGACCTCAAAAATATTTGCAAAAGGATATCGTCTTCGTCGTAATGAAGTACAATGGTGGGTTCACTATTTAAGACTTCGGCTGATAATTTCCTTGGGAAGCTAGAATTTTTCAATTTAATATCCTGAGCACTACAGCATAGTTGAGTTTGAAAACTCATTTGTTCTTGACTAGCTTGGTATTCTTTCAAAGTCTGGTTGTTGAACTCCGGCCACGTACACAGCAAGAAGTTTCTCTGGCAGTTATTGCAAACTGGATGTAATTCATCGCATTTTTTCTTCCTTAGCCTACAACTGAAACACCCCTTCCTGGTCCTCCGAATACCTTTTTTTTGCATTTCTCACAATTAACGTAATCCTTATCGATAGATAGTGGACGATATATATACATGATATATATATATCTTATATACAGGTAACCCTTTTATCTTTGATAAGGACTGCGCAAAAAATTAAGCTGTTTAAATATATCACAAAATTAAATAGATTGTCTTGTAGGAGAGCATAAGACAAGATTATGTAGACAAAAATACTGATTAGGATCGCACCCTCGTATTTTAGTGATGCAAAATATATTTTAGAATTTTTAGACGAAGGCATGGGAGGGAGGGCATTTCAAAGACAGACGACTATACCGGTTAGACTAGATATTGATATCCATGAGATGTATTTTCAAGAAAAACATTACTGATCTTAAATAATGGGAACAAAATGAAGTTGAAAGGTTGTTTTTAGATGTCTAATTGTCTCCTTAACCGAGCTTTTTTTACCTTTGGTTGGTCATAGCATCAAGTGCCAAGAAGAAGTGATCAAGAACAGCGGCGGGTAGTTCGAGAACGCTGTTTAATCTCTCATAGTTTCTGATATAGTCTTCCTTCAAACTTATCAACCTACCTTGGCTTAGTGATCCGGATATGGGACCAAAGCACATCACTTTTTTGTTCTTAGAGAATGGCTCCCACGGTTCCACTCCATTCGCAAACTTTATGAAACTTTTCATGAAATCTTTTCTTAAATTCTTTTGCGAGGCATTAAAGTCCAATCTATTTCCGAATAGGTACAAAAGATCTATCGCGTGGTATGAAGTTCCTTTCAAAACATTTTCAAGCGTTGACTCCTCATCGAAATGATATAGAAACGTAGGACAAGACTTGTCTACCGAATTTAGTGCTAACTTATAGTTGGGAAGGACAAAGGCGAAATCACCCATTAATTTGACTAATAGTGCAGAAAGATTTTCCGATGGTGTATTATTTGTAATATGATAGAGATTGAGGACATTTTCTGCGACCTCAATGCTCACAAATTTTTCGAAATGACCAATAATTATTTCGTAATTTAAATTTTGATAGCAGTCCTTGAAAATCACTCCTTCATCTTTGGTGTCGCCAAACATATATCCTTTGAGCCAAGAAGGTGGTTCCCCGAAGGAGGTCATGTTCACATTTTCTGAAAGGTACCATCCATCGACACAAGGATTGCCCGTAGTAGGCTCAAAAGAATTCTGTACATGCCTTGTAGCTTGTGCTAATTCAATTTCGGGTACTTGCCTCAATTTCTCTAAGGAGTCGCTATCATTTTTTATACTGAAATACTCCAATAGTTTTTGATATTCTCTTTCATGCCAATCCTCGCCAAACGCAGGAATCATTCCACTAAGTCCAGACATGGATACTGCCCTTTGAATCTTTGGGTTGATGTTACTAAAGATATGATGACTGACAGAAGCAGCACCTGCACTTTCACCTACTATTGTAATCTGTTCATTGTCACCTCCAAATAGTGGTATATATTTATGAATCCACTCCAAAGCTAAAAGTTGATCAGTCAAACCGAAATTACCATTTCCTTTGAAACCATTTTTTTGCAAGTCTTCGTGGATTGTTTTACTTGCTAAAAAGCCCCCATATCCAACTCTATAATTTAAATTGACATGCACTATGGGTTTATTGTCATCAATCGACTCTTTAACTAAGTTAACACCATCGAATATGCCTAAGTTTGAGGTTCCAAACATCCAGGAACCGCCGTGAATATAAACCATCACTGGAAGCTTTTGAATATTAACTTCAGGCTTTGTTATATTCAAAACAAGTGCCCGTTTTTCATTGTAGGAAAACCTGGATTTCAAATGCGGTAACTGATGCACCGGTGTCAAAATATCTCCATCCTCCTCCCCTCCGAAAAGTGGAACTGGCACACAAGGACCATATTTTGTACCATCATGAAAGTGATCTTCCCATTGATCGGCCAATGTTGCCCGCGTCCATCGTTTCGTAAGTCTGCCGTAAGGTATACCTAAGTACTGACTTATTCCACTGTCGAAGTATAATCCTACTAGATGTCCCAAACCTGCGACCTCAAAATTTATTTTCCCATTTGGGCTATTGACTGTGTCTTCCACCATGATCAAGTTTCCCAAATCAACACATTTTATCATTAGAAATTTTAGTTTCTAATATATACTTAAAGTTTACCGCTATCAAGTCCCAAAAAAGTAAATACAAATGCGGGATAGATCAGGGCATATAAATCCGCTAGAGCCGCACAAGTATCAATGTACCTACCGCGGAATTGGATTTTAAAGCAGACTATCTGTAGAAAAGATTTGAAGCGCAGCGTTAGTGAAACATTAGTTATACGCTGTTCTTTCATTCGGACAACTTACTGAACACGGAGGTAAAATGATGGCCACTATCCAAAAGGCAAATCTCGGTATGCATATATCTTTAATACATTCATTTCAAAATTCCAGTAACTAACTATTAAGATGATATCCCATTTTTAACAAGAACTTTGCTTAACTCGTTTGACAATGATCCCTTATTTCGGTATTTTAGTGATGATGACAGCAATCCAAGTGATATGAAGGAAGACTCAATAAAGATTCATAGCAGGAGATTGAATCATAATTTGATAAATGGGTCACTTTTTAAGATATCAACTAATATAGAAGGGTCCGAAGAAGACAGATATAGTGGTTTTATCATGATGTACGCCTACCCTCAGAAATATTCCCCAGCGAGGTCAATGAAAAACTTTATATCTTATATAAGTGAGAAAATTAATCCTCCAACTAACCAGGGCTTGAACACAAAACGCTTGGTGTCCTTCGACAAGCTCCATAATTTATATTTCGAAAGAGCTTTTGAGGAATTCAGCGGAAATTTCGTATACTTAGAAGTTGTGGCAGTCTCACCTTCCAAACAAGGATTGGGATTGGGAAAAAAATTAATGGAATTTATTGTAAAATATTCAGCTGGGAGGCCAATATTTTTAGAGTGTACTGATCCCAAAAATGTAATATTTTATAAAAAATATGGATTTGTTTCTATTGGTCAAACGACATTAGATGATGAAAAAACAGAGATTAACTTCATGGTCAAAAGAGGTGCTTGAAGTTTATTAGTCACCCACGTGATTTTGAATAGCTGCAAAAAAAAAAAAGATCCGTTTTCCAAGGTTTGAATAACTTAAGAAGCATATTTGAGGTAGAGTTAAAGATAGCCCTTGCCTTGATCTTATTTTATATATTTTTTTACTTATAACATATCAAGAAATAAAGAAAGTCTTGGTTATTGTTTTAAAATATTATTGATTACTTTACCAACGGCAATAAGCTTTTCTTCCATAAATGGTTTACTAACGAGCTGGAGATGGCCTATTCCACCACTGTACTTTTCCGGATCATCGAAGGACGCATAGAAATTAATAAATTCAGGATAGGTCTTTTCTAAGTTTTCTGGAGTATCCTTGACTGTGTCTACACTTCCATAAGGAATTACACAAGCAGGGTAGTCTACCAAATTCCACATAGCAGTGTAAGGTGGAATTCCATAAGTGTCATGAGGTGGTGCAGTTGAACAGTTTCCAGGACAAAGCAAAGCATCCAAATCATTGTCAGCAAATATTGCAAACCACTCCTTACTTATATTGTTCATCTTAGTCTTCAATTGAATCAAGGAGTTGATATCTTTTGGTGGGTCAGGTTTGAAATACTCCAATCCTTGCTGAGACATGGATTTTATGGCTGGCTGACCTGATGCTTTGAGAAGCTTGAAAGCTTCCGCACCTTGCGGATCTACCATGTAGTTTTCAAGACATAATTTCCAGGCTTGCTCATAAGACGGATGTTTAGCAATGTTAACAATATGATGACCCAGAGCTGAAAGCTTTTCACCTGCTTCTGTCAAGCATCTTTTAATCGTCAGGTACACAGGGAAAGTAGGGTCTGAGATAATGAGACCAATTCTCAATGGCTTGTCTGAACTTTCGTATTTTCTCCACGGAATGTAGGAACAATCGTAGTATCTATCCCATGGTCTCGAGTCAATAACTGCTTTCATTAAGAGCTCTATGTCATCAAGACTGTTTGCTATAGGCCCAATATTTGGTTTTATGCTAATAAAATCTTCTCTCCCTCCAATCATTTGATTTGATATGGGTAATCTACCAAAAGTAGGCTTGAGACCATAAACTCCATTACAAAGTGCAGGTATTCTAATAGATCCAGCAATGTCAGAGCCTATGCCAATCATTGATCCTCTTTGCTTAACTATGCTTCCTTCGCCCCCGCTACTGCCACCTGCAGTTAGACTCAAGTTATTAGGATTTAGGGTTCGTCCAAAGATTTGGTTCTCTGAATCCCCAGTCATCAAGGAAAGTGGGATATTAGTCTTAATATATAACACGGCGCCTAATTCAAGCAATGTTGCAACCATATCAGATTCTTGCATTTCTGACTTTCCATTGCCAATGAAGGCAATTGTTCCGAGAGTCGAATCGTAACCGCGAACATTAAAGGAGTCTTTTATTGAAATCGGTAATCCATGCAAAGGTCCTATCGGTTCTCCTTTTGCTTTTAAGTAGCTGTCTAAGAATTTCGCTCTCTCTAATCCATGTTCAAACATTATCTCGCTATTGCAATTTGTCAATTGGGAAGCTATGGAGGCTCTATGCATAAAAGCAAGAGCTGCGTCAACAGCCAGAATCTCACTGGCCGCAATTTTACTGACTAACTCTGAGCAGTTGTGATTCTCAGTGATAGAGAACTCATTTAGGAGCATAAATCTTTTTGCGATATCCAACACAGACTCGTTGGATTTCTCATTGTACTTGTCCAAGATTTCCTTTGGAAGTCTCCATGCCTCAGGGATAAGAGAGTCAACAGATTCCTTTTTTATAGCGGCTAATTTTCTCCAGTCTTGGGTCATTATTTCTGAATACTTATAAAAATGTAGACTAGCATGATATTGCCAGTTTTATAGTCGATAAAGCACTTGTTCGAACTATATGTTATTCCTTGGTGCTATTGATCCGCGATGATGTTTTTCTGCATGTAAACTGGACATATTTGGGTCCGCGCTAGATAAGGATTCCGCGATACCTGATGTCAAAACCGCGATGAACTCTATCAGAACACAACTTTCAGGACAGAAGAATAGCATTTTGGCTTTTCGATAGATAAATTATTATAAGGATGTACTTACTCGATAAGTAGAGAATTTTTGACAAAAGATAAATTTGCACGTCTTATCCGCATTTTGTAAATTCGTTAAACTTGAAGCTTACGCTCTTCTATGCCAAAGGTTGAAGGAATACTTAAGAAAAATACTGCGCAAGATGGTGATTCATACTGATTTAGACGTTCCTGGAACAACAGCTTTGCTTGTGAATGACGGAGAGATAGCAAATCTCGGGTTGAATCTCAAAAAACAAAAGAACGTTATTTTGATTCCGCAACCTGCAGAAGATCCAAATGATCCATTGAATTGGACCGTATTCAGAAAAAATTTACACTTCGGTACACTTTTCATATATGGTTTGTTGATGGGTGCTGCATCCAGCTGGGGAAGCACTCTATTTTCAATTTTCTTACCTGAATTCCATACAACATATAAGAAAGTAACAATGGCTGGTGGACTAAAATTCTTGTTCATTGCAATTGGGTGCGTCGCAGCCCAGCCAGTTGCAAATAAGTTTGGTAGGAGACCTGTCTATTTATTTACGACTTTGGTTGCACTTTTGGCTTCTCTTGCCTTCCTTAAAAAGTCATTCAACGGGCTTTTGGCAAATTCTATTTTATCAGGATTTGCGGTGTCACCGATGGATTCATTGATTCAAGTCTCTGTGGGTGACATTTTCTTTCTTGACCAGCATGGACTTTACATCGGACTTTATTCTTTATCTTTGGGTGTGGGATCGACTATGGGGCCTCTTATATCGGGTTTTGTGGCTTCTGGATTGCCCACTTGGGAATGGTGCAATTACATTCTAATCATTTTATTTGGGTCTCTTTTTCTTTTTGAATTCTTCTTTTTGGAGGAGTCGTATTACTATAGGAGCAATAGTTCTCATGAAAATGAACTTCTTGGACTCACAGTCTCGAAATCTCCTCCTCAAGAGAATGCTTTCAAGGTGAGAGCATATGATTCCAATGATCCGGCTGAAAATAAATTGAAAAACAAAGATGTGACTACTCTGGTGGCTCCTGCTCCTAAAACATACATTCAAAGATTGAAACCGTTTATCGTGACAAGCAATCCTTCCCATTTCTACGATCTCACTATCATGCCCTTGAAAACTTTCAGATATCCAGCCATCATTTGGGCTGGCTTTTCATATGGACTCTGTGTGTGCTGGCTCTCCTTAATTAGTTTCTCATTAAGTGAGTTTTATGCTGCCCCACCATATTTGTTTAGTAGTAGTGCCCTTGGGTTATTGAACCTTGCTGGAGTTGTGGGAACAGTTGTTGCTGCAATATTTATGCCTCTAAGTGATATGTGTCAAGTTTACTTCGCGAGGAAAAACAATGGAATATCAGAGTCCGAGTTTAGACTTAGACTCTATTGGTTTCCGACTATTGTAAACACACTTGGGATTTTTCTCTGGGGATTTAGTCCATACTTTGACCTTCACTGGATGGGGGGAGCATGTGGTTTAGCTTTTATAATGTTTGGAATTGCCGCGACTACAAGTTTGGGGCTTACTTATGTGATGGAATGCTATCCTAAACAAATTCCACAAACTATGGCGGCAATCCTTTTTATTAGAAATATACTAGGTATGATTTTTACGTTTGTCTTTCAATATTGGTACGAAGGAATGGGTGTGTTACATCAAACGATTATGTTAGGAGTTTTTTGCTTCTTCGTGAATATGCTTTTCTTGGTGTTCATCACATTTGGAAAAGATATTAGACAGTATACTAAACACTGGTATTTTTCAAAGACGGAAGGTATTTAGCGTGGAGACGTTCTATACACTCGCAGTTTAATGATATATGTTTTTGTTTAATTTATTCATTTCGCTATCGACAGCCATACTGAATAGGTTGATATTCTTCTACATTATTTTCTACCAATTGATATCCGTTTAGATTGGAGTAAAAAGCTTTCATTTCTCTATACGATCGAAATCTAGTTCCTAATGAAGACCGACGTGTGTGCCTGATCCAATTACCTACAGTTCCGCGATGCTTTATCGTAAGCGTATTTCCTAATGTGGTACTAATCTGTTGCGACTTCCAAGAACGAAGAATAGCCACACGACTTTAAAGTTTTCACAACCACATAAAGATAAAGCTCCTGAGACTTTCTAGGTCAATTCCCAATTATTAAGATAAAGAATTCCTCTTCTTTCTAAAGCCATGATAACAGAAATGAATGTACCTGGCACCACAACATTGTTTGATCCCAATCTGAAAAGTTCCGAATATTTGAGACCAGAATATTCTCGTAATGGTGTCTTATTGATACCTCAACCATCAGATGACCCAAATGATCCCTTGAACTGGTCAAAATTGAAGAAAAATATTCATTTTGTAACTTTGTTTTTTTATACCACGTACATGTGTGCGTGCTTGAGTTGGACGGCTCCTTTGCTTGACGTCTATTCGAAAAGTTTTCGAGTGACTTATGATGAACTAACCATGGCAGGTGGTCTACAGATGTTATTCTTCTCAGTGGGCTGTTATGTTTTCCCGATTATTGCCAATAAGTACGGTAGAAGAGTTGTTTACCTATTCACGACGTTAATCGGTTTGCTATCATCAGTTGCCTTTCTCAAACAAAATTTTAGCGGCTTCATGGCCAACAACATTTTAGCTGGTATTGCGGCAGCACCACTGGATTCATTGATCGAGGTGTCCGTCGGCGACATATTTTTTCTAGACCAACACGGAACTTATATTGGGCTTTATTCTCTTGCTTTAGGAATAGGCTCCACCATGGGAGCACTCTTCGGAGGACTCATTGGTCAGGATTTAAGTACTTGGAATTGGGGCAACTACATTTTGATTATTTTATTTGGGAGCCTTTTAATTTTCCAATTTATTTTTATGGAGGAGTCATTCTACGATAGAAGAGAATTATCTAACGCCAGTGAAGAATTACGTGCCGAGATTCTGGATGTCCCAAAGAAAGCTGAAGATGAGATTACGATAGCCTCTGTCGATGATGAAAAAAAGAAAAGTAAAACAACGGTTTCCCAAAAAGTTTTTCTTCGATTAAAACTCTTGACAATAATAGATAATAAATCTACTGTAATTCAGCAACTCATAAGACCCCTAAAAAGCTTCAGGTATCCAAGTGTCGTATGGGTTGGACTTTCCTATGGTCTTTGTAACTGCTGGCTCAGCTTGATAAATTATTCCATCTCACAATACTACAGTGCACCACCATATTCCTTTTCAAGCAAAGCTCTTGGCTTACTAAATCTTTCTGGTTTGGTGGGAGCCATCATTGGAGCCATAAGTATGCCATTGAGTGATATTTGTCAGGTGTACTACTCCAAGAAAAACGGTGGAATATCTGAACCTGAATTTAGACTCAGGCTCTACTGGTTTCCAACGGTTGTCATCACACTTGGTGTCTTTCTTTGGGGGTTTGTCCCATACTTTAAACTTCATTGGATGGGAGGTGCATGTGGCCTAGCATTAGTTATGTATGGAATATCAACTACAGCAAGCTTGGGGCTCACATACGTGATGGAATGTTACCCCAAGCAAATGCCACAAACAATGGCTGCAATGCTCTTCATGCGAAACATTCTCGGTACGATATTTACATTTGTTTTCCAGTATTGGTATGATGGAATGGGTGTATTAAATCAGACGACAATGTTAGGAGTCATCTGCTTCTTTGTAAACTCCTTATTTTTAGTCTTTATTTTCCGAGGGAAGCGTTTGAGAATTTATACGAAAAAATGGTATTTATCATCTAATTGAAGCTATTTTTTTTTTAATGAGGTGCAACCATCGCAATGAGCCATTTTCTTATTTCTACATAAATTGGACAAGAATATATTAATGAGAGTATTATTACCTAGTTTACCTTATAAATTTGAATCAAACGGTCGTTCTCTTGTGGTCCCTTAGCAAGGGCAAATGATTCGGGAACTTCCACTAACAGTGAAAGAAAGATATACTTATTTAACCAATCATACTTTCCTTTGGGGGCAACAAAATTTGGCGTCATTCTGAACTTATAGGGAGCTCTATCTGATGACTGGTACCAGAGACCGTGATTATGTATGATTATCGTCTCGCCATCATCAGTTTTCAAGCGATAAAGGGCATCGATTACGGTAATACCATCAGGTCTTATAACAGGAAAGTCACCACCGCCAGGAACCACAGTCCCTCTTATATTTTTGCCTTCAAATTTTCCTCCAATAATTTCCCATATTTCGTCTCTTGTCCCGTCTTTACTTTCGATATTTTTCCCTGGCCTTTCTGGAGATGAACAGGTAACAACTATATTCATAACGAGCTCCAAATCAATGGATTCACCTTTAAAAGATTCAAGAGGGACTTCTACCATATTCTAGACGCCTCTTAGACTCTTATTTCTCTCTAGAATAAAAGCTTTTTAGCTCACAATGAATTTGGCTGCTCATTTATCTACATCTCATTCCTGTATGTCGTATGCGCGATGAATGCATCGTTATCAGCGCATATCGAAAGCAACTAAGAAACTCACCGATGCGCGGTGTAGTCAGTATTTCGCCTTCAATATATTAAGAAAATGGGGATTTTTAAAAGATTAAAGGTGTATTATCTATGAAAACAGATATGAATTTAAGAGCAAGTGATAGGTAATGTCAATTAGGTGGATGTGAAGTAGTTAGGAAACTTGGGAGACAACCACTTTATCATTGTTGCAACAAAGCAGCCAGTCAGCAGAATACTCGAATTTCTACAAAATTGAATGGCTGTATAACATATACATCCATACTACTGGTTAACAACTAGATTTTAAAACGTACTTCATTATTAATATCTTCCGCCTTTCGGAGGAAAAACACATATGAGCAACATCCATAAGTCATCGACCTGCATATATCCCAGTTTTCACAGCATAATACCGCGCAAAAGCTTAAGCGGACATATTGTAAATTTCAGTAGAGATAACGAAAAGATTTGTCCATTTTATCGGAGAGAAGTTCATCAGTGAAGTGAATTGTATCGTGATTAGTGTCGTAATTTTCCTTTTCTCCATGCTCTACTTCTATGAGATCTCTTTTTTTATTCTCCCTCATCAAATGAAATCGCAACACCAATACTAATAAAACGGTCAATGCAAAACATATAATCCATGTCTTATAAGCTGTGTAATATTTTGGCGCTTCACTCAGAATAAATAATTGAGGGGCTGCAATGTTGGAGGCACAGTAGAAAAGGAATATTACCGCGCCCATCAATGGCCTTTTAGTATATCCTTGGTAATTTGATGAAATCATAGCCAAAATCAGAGGATATGCGGAGGGCTGCACCATTAGCATATAATAACCACCTAATCGAAGGCGCTTGGAACTAAGTGGTGCATGATATATGATTGCAGCTCCTGCGATCGGTAAAAGAATAATACATATCATTACCCAGCTTCTTGAGCGAGGTATATGAGATGCCGCGTAACCTGAAACAACTATTGATATCCATGTTATCACTGAACCTGGTACATTGAGCAAAGTTGTGTTAATTGGGGAATATCCAAAAGTGTCAATAATTATAAAACCGTAGGATATGACACCTCCATTAGGTAATACGTTTAAGATGCAGAGTCCAACTAACAAATAGGTTTTAAAATCTGCAAAACACTCCCTAACCTCATCCCAGTTCCACTTATTTCCCAAACTTGAATCTTCCTTTTCATTAGCAAAAAATTCTTTCTCTCTTTCAGTCAAAAATGAAGCACTTTGAGGAGAATCTGGGAGAAAAAACACTAAAACAAGTCCCCACAAGACGGTGATACCTCCATATATAATAAAAATGAACCTCCAAGGCTTTAAGGAACCATGTATATGACCAATTCCATAAGATATGAAAGAGCTTAAGATCCCTCCAACGTCGTTTCCAGCGAACCAGAAAGAAGTCCTGAGTGGCTGCTGCTCTGGAAAATACCACATGGAGGTCATGATCATGAAAATTGGAGATACTGCTGATTCTAAAAGCCCCAAAAAAAACCTTGTCACTAAGAGACCAGCGTAGGAGCTACATGCAGCACTGCAAGCTAGAATCACGCCCCAAAAGAATACTGTGGACCCAACTAACTTCCCCAAAGGGAGCAATTGAGCTAATCTACTTATAGGTATTTGGCCCGCAAGAAAGCCAAAATAAAATATGGATGAGACCCATGAATAATCTTGACCAACTAAATGATTGTCCTCAGTGACACCGAATACAGAGGAGCTAGAAAGCGCCAATTTATCCATAAATTGAAGACTATATGTCACAAGAAGAAGAGGAAGTATGCGAACATCTATTTTCCTCGTAAGTTTATGCCGATTTAAGTCTGGAACACCCGCTTCGACGGTATTTACCAGAATACTGTCAAATATTTTCTCTTGAAGCTCTGCTGTCATTTCTAAGTTTATTGAAAGCGCAGCTTATCATTAAAAGCAAATTCACTGGATATAAATGAAGTTCTTTGGGATTACATATTCTTATCATTGGCGCTCATCCTCATTCCTGTTTGGGATTCGCTCAATGCTTTGGTTACCTGCAGCCGATAACAAAGTATGCCTATAGGAATAGAAATTAATTCCACTCACACCCATAGTTTTCCTCTTAAATCCAGGAAACAACCGTTTGGATCAAATCTAGCAAAATGATCTCAGAATTCTTCTGTTCTTATGTCTGGGAATCTCGTTTATCTTCAGTACGTGGAGCCGTTATCAACCTAGAACTATAATATTACAGATAAATTACACCAGGTTCCTTTGTTTTCTTCACAAATTGATGGCGATTTTGTTTTGAGAAAATTTAGCAAAATATTTGTATTCTCTTCTATTCTTACCATTAGTGTTGGTCCATATTGCTTTTGGGATCTCCTTTAGTTTTCCGTACCTGCAGTCATTATCAAAGCAGGTTTACACAAATAGAAATAAATTCCTCCCGCACTCTGTTTGCAATTATCTTCGTGAGATACTCTTTTGGGTTTCGAGTATATAAGCGTCATCCTCCACAATTTTTCATCCAGCTAATAAATAATTTTTGCTTCACTTTGTCCTTTAAGATCAAAATACGCATGAATAAATCAAGACTTTACAACTTTTGTCATGGAATACCAAAAATAGAGTTACATTGCCATCTTTATGGGACCATCAGAAAATCGACTATGGAGGTTCTAAATTACCGTGCTGGGAGTCCTTTGGGGCAAGCAGACATAGAGGAGTTTTATATCAGAGGTGATAAACCAAAGGGTGTCCTAGGAATTTTCAGAGCATTAGAGGAATTTTTGATACGAGAGGAGCAAGATCTTTACGATATTACTTATCAGTATCTTGAGGAAGCCCAGTCCCACAATGTAAAATATAGTGAAATTTCATGGAATCCAACAGGCACAATCTTGTACTCAAATATGTCATATGATACTGCACAGAATGGCATACGAAGAGCCATAAATGATGCTCGTCAAGATTTTGGTATCCTAAGCAAAGTAATTATTGCAATTGATCGTGAGAAGTCTCTTGCTGACGCAATGGATGCAGTCGAGAAAATGATTAAGCATAAAAACGAGGAAGTTATTGGAATTGGGATAGACTACAGAGAGACTCTCGGGCCTCCAAAGGATTTCAGTGAAGCTTATTCTTTGGCAAGAAAAGCAGGTTATTTTGCAACAGCTCATGCTGGCGAGTTTGCTTGTCCTCCGGAGAATATATGGCTGGTTATCAACGACTTAAAAGTTCAAAGAGTAGATCATGGGTATACTGTCATAGATGACAAGAAATTGCTAGAGAAGTGCGTGTCTGAAGGTATAGTCTTCTGTGTGGTACCAACAAACTCTTACTACCTTAGGGTGCTACCTCCAGAGCAATGGGCTTCTCTGCATCCAATTCGTGAGATGGTTAGAAGGAAAGTTAAAGTATTTCCAAATACAGATGACCCAGCCTTTCACCAAGTGACACCAACAAAAGCTTGGATGATGATGATGGAATGTTTTGACTGTTCCATTGATGATATGAAATCCTTTGTGTACAATAGTATTGACGCATGTTGGGCAAGCGAAGAGGCCAAAAGCGAATGGCGTGCGAACTGGCCAAAGTACTTTGACGCATTCAAGAGCCTCTAGATGCCAACGTAGCTGCCAGGATTCGAATATATTGATCCCGTGTTCTTTAAAGTGGAAACTTTGTCAAAATATTTGCGACGCACAAAAAATTGCTGTTACACATGTATTCACTTATTTTTTCCTAGTGTATTAGATGTGATTATTTGTGATCTTCTGTCACATGGGATACTTCCATCACCAGGTGGGGTCCAAAATTCGGTTTTGGTATAGCCATCAGTAATTACTTATGTGTAAGCTGGCTGTTAAATTTCAATCAACCAGCAATACTTATAGATGAAAGAACAACATTAATATGTTCGTTACTAGTGTAAACTGTTAAAAGGAAACAGGATTTTTTTCGTGTTTAAAAATTGATTGAAACTGAACGTAAAAGGTGCCAACTATTTATGTACACACAGTAGTTGATAAGAGAATTAGAAAGCTGTTATTACACTATTTATATATAAGAGCTTCATATGATAAAATTAATGACCTTAGTGATTGTGACCATTTCGAGAAAGTATCCTAACTCCTAATCGTTCGCAGCCACTACAGTGAGTGTCACATTTTAGGATAAAAGGAATTAAGGAATCCAGATGCGCATGGCGAAAAAATGCGATATTAGCAGCAAAAAATGGTCGAATTTGTGAGCCTCTTATTTTCGTGGTCGCATAACCAGTCCTTCAGCGAACTCTCCGCTGAATAACGAGAGATCTTGGGCCTTTATCACAAAGGAACGAGCTATATTCAGTGAAAAAGCAGATTCGGGATTTGAAGCTGTCAATTCTAATTTTTTTCAAGCTTTTAATGAAAATGAAGGGTGATTTAAATTTTTTGGCTCAATTCGTAGACTCTATTCTCAAATAGGACCCAATGATCTGGTGATGATTGATGCAAATATTACAAGAGCGTAAGTTGTAGCTGTCAAGAAGAACTTAAGTGGTCAAAGAAAGTAAGAATTCATCAATGTTATTCGTGTTCCCTCCGCGTATCTTCGAAAGTTTCTCGTAGGAAGTATTTCCCCTGACGAGAATAACTTCAACCTCTTTCCGATTGGGTAAAAGAAGTATTAGAGCAGCATTAGCATTTGATTTTGTTGGTTCCGAGAGGTTGATCAATGCTTTCAGTAAGGGAAAAAGAATAACATCTAGCGAGCTAAACAAAAATGAAAAATTTGAACGAAATGCTTCAATTCTTGCTCGTGACTAAAGGTATTGGAAACTTTAATGGTATCTTAAAATCCTATTTTTTGAGACTTAGTGCTTAGAGAAATAAATTCTCAAATTGTTCAACAGCTGTGTTAGTATTATAAATTAACCGAGCTCTCTTTCTTTTGAAGTTAATTTCATCCTCAAACAATTATTTTGATCCTCAAATATTGGTAGTTTTAGACAGACTAGATGAATTTGCGGCAAGAAACTCGCAAATGATATCAACGAGCAGTTTTTAAGTATTTCAAACCAACCGAACTACCGCAATCATCTTGTCATAAGTATCTTGAACTTACAGTGCTCAACACCAAGTCAAATGCACAGTTGAGAGATAAGCAGCACAAAGATACATATTGCGCCCGGGGGGTTACAGAGAGCCGTGCACCCTCAATAATGGAAACCTAAAACGTCGAAATATTCAATTGAGACAACCGCATATTTTCATACGAATGTCACGTTAGTGGATAAATTGCAAGCTTAGTAGTATTTTGACATCTCCTGAATAAGACAGGTTTTCCTCTAAATCGTGTAATCTCAAATTCAAGATACATGCATTTAGATTACAATTTTAAGAGTCGTTATCTAAAATGTTTTAACTTTAACCATGTTACATCTTGAAAACATAGCTCTTAATCATATAAATAACAAAATTTTTCCTCAACAATTGTTTCATTCATAATCTAAGACAACCATAAAATATGCTCTTAAGTGTAATACTGGTATTACTTGTCGTAAACATTGAGTTTAGTATAGCTGATATTATCGATGGATTACCAGTTGGACCTCCGATGGGATTCAACCCGTGGTCAAGATTCATGTGTGATATTAATGAAACACTTTTTACAGATACTGCTGACGCAATGGTCAAAAATGGCATGCTCGATAGTGGATATAATTGGGTAAATTTGGATGATTGTTGGCCAAACCTCGAGCGTAATGATAATGGTTCCTTAGCTTGGAACGAAACATTATTTCCTAAGGGATTCTATTACTTAGGCCATTACATTAAGGATAGAGGATTGAAGTTTGGCATTTATTCAGATGCCGGAAATCTTACATGTGGAGGCTACCCTGGATCGCTAAATCACGAAGAGATTGATGCTGAAACTTTTCAGCGCTGGGGAATTGAATATTTGAAACTAGACGGTTGTAATGTTGAAACCTGGAAGGGGAAATCCTCCGAAGAAACTTACTATGCCATTTACAATAAATGGCATGACATCATAAAAAACAATATGACGACCCCGATGATCTTCTCTGAATCAGCTCCAGCTTATTTTTCTGGTGTCGACAATTTAACAGATTGGTATGATATAATGGATTGGGTGCCAAAGAATGGACAGTTAGCTAGACATTCATACGACGTTGCTACTTATGGTCCAAAAAGTCCATGGCATTCTATCTTAACAAATTACAGAGAGAATTCCCTTTTAGCAAGATTACAGGAACCTGGTTATACAAATGATCCCGACTTCATCATTCCCGACCATCCAGATTTGAGCCTCGATGAGATTAAGTCTCATTTTGGTTTATGGGCATCAATGGGTGCCCCTCTAATAGTTTCGGCTTGGATTCCAGATTTGGATGAAGAGATACTAGATATTTTGAACAACAAAGATCTTATAAATGTCGATCAGGATAAGCTTGCACTACAAGCTACTATTGTTGCAAGGAATGACTCAATGGAAATTCTTTCTCGTTATTTAGAGAATGGAGACCGTTTGCTCACCATCCTAAACCTCGAAGACGTGGAAACCAGTGCACACATCCCCTTGGAGTTTGTAGGATATACTAACATTGATGCTTGCTGCTTACACTCTAAGGACTTGTGGACAGGGGTGATGCAAAAAATTGAAACTCATATTTCTGTCAATAATATTGCACCTCATGGCACTGCTATATATAGAATATCTGGAAAAGGTAATATTGTTCCAACAGGCTCTATATTCAATACCAGATCTCAACTTTGCTTGGATTCTTCTGATTCCGAACAGGTCAAAGTCGTAAAATGTTCATCAGAGGAGGCTCAAATTTGGACTGTCAAGGGAGGTGTAATAAAGAGCCTTGCAACTGGAGACCAAAATTGTTTGGGGGTAAATTCAGCTGGAAAAGTTTCGATGCAAAATTGTAGCGGTACTGATACTCAGCGGTGGAATTATGGAGTCTCAGGGAACATCAAAAATTTGAAATTTGGACTTTGTTTGACGGATAACAACGGTACTTTGAGAGCTCGAGACTGTGGGTACTTAACGAACGAGCAAGTTTTCGAAGTACCCAGTGGCTTCCTTCAGTTTGAAAACTCAAATTAATGGAATGACTCCAGAGCAGATATGCTACCCGATTCGAATACACTGGAAATTAAAATATAAGTGTGAAGTATCCCTTTAGAGCTAGTCAATGAGTTTATTGACTACAATTGACATAGAATATTTTGATTGTCATAGTCATAAAAGTTAAAGGGAAAGATATACTGAATCTAACCTCATATACAAGTTTAGACAACTTAAGACAAACAGACAGTTTCAAAATATTGATTCTCAATCCCTTGAGCAACTTACAATTACTTTTTTAGTTCAAAGCTTATCTTTATGCTCACTCAATCTTAAAAACAGAAAACACTTGCGTTAGAAGTTATTGATAGGAGATATAAGGATCAAGATTTTTTTGAAAAAGAGCTGTAGAGTGCAAACTCAAAAGTCACAAACCTACAAATAAATTGGACTTCTTGAAGCTGTAATACAGCAAATGTAGATTAATCATATTTTTTTTGCACGATGGCATAAATGGAGAGTTGAGAAAGTTACTCGTGTTACGGAAAACAATGAGCAAACAAAAGAGAATGTCCACTATATCGTAACTAACGCTTACATAGTATCTGAGATTGCTACAATGATCTACCTGACCATCTAAATGTTGCATTTCTTTTTATAAATGGTGAAGAAAGAGCATAGAGTTAAGAGAAGAAGTCCAATTGGGTGCGCGGCTCCATGTATTTGCTAAACTCTGCATTATGTAAGGTTACACTCTTACAGTGAGTAGGTGACAGAAGCTGTAGCGTTAATTCGTGGAGTATTTAGTCCGTCTTTTTAACTACTAGGTGACCAGCAGGCCTTAACATTAATGGCTTGGGTCCGTCCACTTCAGGAGAACGTATTGCAGTCAAAGTGACGATTTGTTGATCTACTAAAGTCATAAAAGAGAGCGGTAAATAGTTTTCAGCATCTAGATGCTACAGTAGTCTTGACTGAAGTCCATTTATGTGCTACTAAGTATAGCAAAGGTCTCACATTAACATCGCACATTAACATCGTTGGAATAAAAATTATCTACATACTGGGGTCACCTAAGAGCTCCATCTCAAAATAATTTAATCCATGAAAACCATCGAAAAGGTAGTTTTCAGAGGTAGGATCTGTCATTCTTCCCTCAAAATCTGTCGACGAAAAAATTTCTTCGTATCGATTCCTATTGGGGTCATTGAGACCCTGATTAAAGTTTACTTCAGCATTGTCAAATGATGGTTCATTGTAAGACAAATTACCTAATCCGCCAGCCTCAGTAATTTGATTATCGTCTTCCGTCTTGCGCCTTTTAGTTATGTTATCTTCTATCTGTTTCGACCCTGGTTCCTCCTTAGAAAAATCTTTTTCAGGGTTGTGTCTTAGATCACCACATTCGAGGATATCCTCAAATCCACTTAGACCACTGTAACTAACAATGCTCTTATACTCGCGCAAGAGGGTATTATTACCATAAAACTTAGAGCTAGATGCCAATGTTAGCAATAAGTAGTATACCCGAAAGCGGCACAAACTGGTTTTGGTATATTGCTGTAAAACTTTGGCAGAATCCATGCAACTTTTGATACAGCTATCTATTTTGAGATCAACCAGAATTAAGCGCGAAGTCACATCCACATCCATGCTCGCCTCTGTGGTGACAGCAAAAGGATTCTCTCGTTTTCCAAATAGAAAGCACCTCGTTCTCATAAGTAGTCCTAAGAAAACTTCACATATACAACTGAAACCGGATAGCATATGAGGAGATATGAAAACTCTTCCTTCCAGTCCAAAGCATTCTTCAATATGCAGAGCTAAATATACCAAGTGAGGAAGCATTTCAGAAACTGCCAAGGAAGTTAGTTTCTGTAGATAGTAAGACGCCAATGCATGATTTTGTTGGCTCTCGTAATGAAGGAAAAGATGGTAAAGGATAACAACATTGAAACTATTCATCGAAATAAGAAGTTGCGCCTTATAAACTTTTCCATAAGTATATGAGGTGTTTCTATCTTCTAATGCATAACAATAATCCTTAAGTGAACCGCATGTCTTAAAAACTAACATCTCAAAATCATCGAGTTGGTCTACCAACTGAGAAGTTCTTAACGTACCTCCCTTTTCGAAAATAGATAGAAGCATATTCTTCAAGCAACAGCAGATTATATTGTAGCTTATATCGAATGAGCAAGTCACTACTTTATCTAAGCTGATATCCTTTATATTTTCACTACCCCTGACATATTCAGGTGCCTTTGAATCAGTAATTCCTACAATGTAAGTCATAGGAATTCCCGAAGAAAATGACTGGCAAACATCATTGATCACAAGAAAGTGCCAAATTTTACGCCTCAAATTCTTTTCCGTGGAAGATAACAGTCTTCCATTCATTGGGAAACTATCAGGATCGACACATAAGTTATTAGAGTATGCCATTTGGAGCAACATACTGTTGAGAACATGGTTGTGGTTCTCTTTTGTCGCTTCTACTACGTCGGAGACATGGATATGATAAAGTCTTAAAAAGAGAGTGCATTGAAGACAGTCAATGTTGGACTCTGTTAAGTCACACTGAAACAAACATCCATAAGCCACTTTTATAATATCGGAACTCATATTTTGGGAGAGTAAGTACTCATCTGTTGGAGAAATTGAATGTTTCGATTTTTTTCTTTTGAAAGAAGATTTTACTTCTAGACTCCAATGTGATAACTTAATCATTACAATTAAAGTTCCCATCAAACTGAAATCCGAATCACTTCTTAGCAGGACTATTGTTTCGGAACATTGTGGATCCTCTTTCAAAATCTCACTCAATCTTGCATGAAACGATATCTCATCAATGAATGGCATGTATGGATATAGTGCAGAGAAAAACCTTTTAACGAGCAAAGAGATAACTTTCAAATTTGGAAGCACGCGTCGAATCTGGTCAACCAAAGAATCTACTTTATTTTCTGAATTTGCTGTATACGACAATAAGTTACAACTCCAAAGGTGATTATCATTCAATGTGTCGTCTGTGAGTTTTTTTGGGGGGTTTTCGTTCAAAGTGGTTTTAGCTATTGTCTCACAAGTTGTAGAGTTGATTTCATTTTGACAGTGATCTAACAAGCACTTTTTTAGTTGTGACAAGAAAATATCTTTGTTCATTAATCTTTTCAAATCATAGCTGTAAAAAGAATGCTCTTTAACTGCATATTTTTGATTCTTCTTTGGAGCAAAAAGGTTGAGCATATCATCCTGAGGGTTGAAAGGATCAAACCCAATGGAATCCTTATATGTAACAACATGAAAAGATGTAGTACGAACTTCTCCAAACCTTGAGGATATTTCATGATTCTTCGAGATAGCATCGAACTTATTAGAAGGAAGTCTTCCTGGCATTTTCTCATCATGAATATTATATAAGCGATTTTCGTTACGATGTTTCAAACAATACCAAACTTGTTGTGGGGCGTTTCCTCTAAGAAAAAGGGTCTCTTGCTCTAATGAACTAGCAGATTTACCCATTCCTTTATTAATGATTGTCTCATACTTAGATAATAGACTTTTTAACTCCAGTAACTCATTCTTTTTTATCAAAATTTCTTCATCATTGTGTGAGGCAAGTGTACTGATAGAGTCTAAAGCCTTCGTTGTTTTTTTGGGCTGCCTGTAACTGTTTTTCTCATCCTGATTGCCAGCCTTCGAATCTATTAACTCGAAATCGTATGAGCATAGGCCTTCCCTTTTACTTTTGATACATGCTGAACATGGATGCTTTTTATCACACTTTACTTTTCTCTCTCTACAAACCTTGCAAACTAGTGAGGGACGATTTACCTCTGTTTTAGTCAGCATGTATTACGTTATTTAGCATTCTCTTGTAAGCAGATAATATTGATAATTTGAATTTGCTTCGGCTCGAGCCGAATTGTCGCAAAACCGATTCTTAAAATCCGGCTAGATAATGAACTGAGGTCCACATGAAGCAATTGGTCGATTTTGCTTTACGTTATTCTTATACTTCTGGAACCCAATTTAAATTACCTATACTCAATGTAGCAAGACCTTTAAAAGGTGGACCTACAAGCAGCTATTTAGAGGCTCCTTATCCAAGAAAAATAAATTGAGCCTTTCAGGAGGAAAGTTATACATATAAAGCACTGAAAATTTTCCAACCCGCCAGCTTCAATGACTCGAAGCATTAGACTGTAAGATAATTTCATTTTCGAAGAAGAATAGAATTTTCTTCTTGAAATAATAATTTCAGGTTAAGCCTAGTGCTTTCAAATAAAGTTGCGAGAGCTTTCGATGAGCGCTAAGAAAAGAACTGATGAAAAAAAGCTTCTCTTGGATCTTTCACTGTAAAAAAGCTGGTCCATAGTAAGTTTAATTGCACATTCAACTCCAGGTAACCCTTTTTTTTGCAACCAACTGAAGTATCATTTCATTCATTAAACTTGACTTGATTGTAGACCCAAACTACTAATAATCCAGGGAAATTCTTGTACTTTTTATTAGATTGATATTATTAAGAATTTTATGTCTCTTTCAGAATTATGTACCTTGAGTGCGTAATCTTGTTCGGTACGCTTTCACTGAGTTTAGACTCATATTTATTGAGTGGCCTGCGAAAAACAAGCTTTACTGTTGAATAATAGCGAATTAAGCTTCAACACTTCATTTCAATCTTCTTTCTTGAGAAGCAGGATACAATGATTCTTTAGTGCTCACAGAAATTATCTGCATAACGGGAAGTATCTCGTCTTGAAGTTGAAACAGTATTAAAGCAAGCCTAAATTCAAAAAGAATGTGATATGTATCATTTTTTTCGTTTACTTAATTAGAAACAAATAGCGAAAAGCCAGGTTCAGTATAAATTGAATATACATTACATGTTTCAACAATTTTTTTAGTAATAGTTTGGATGAGCTCCGACAGTCGTGTTTCTCACACATTTAAATTACGAATTGAAAAGAGCTCCACCACCTTTCTTAAGTAGCTATCCATTTCTTAAAATTCTGGGTCTACAATGAAATTAACCAACTCTTGCCATTCATTTTCAAGATTTTTCGTCTCTGGGGCCACATTGTCAGAATTACATTGATGGCATTTGTAAAATTCAGGAGCACCCTTCAAAAAGTTACTCAATTTTTCTAGGTTTATATTTTCCGGTTTGAACGGCTTTTCCTGGTGTATATGATGTTTTAGTGTATCCATAAGCTGTAATCCTCTGTTAACATTGACATGTGTAGCTCTCAATGGTACCATTTTTGAGAGAACAGCATCTATTAGGAGTAAGATTGTAGCGTCGTAATTGTATGGTCGAGAAACTAAGATGTCAAACAATAGAAAAACACAGGCATGTAATGACTGCTCAGCAACAAGCCAGTATTTAAGGTAAAACGAAGGAACATCAGATAGAGCACGCTGTAACGTTGAGATAGCAGCATCAATACATTTCTTTCTATGCTTCAATATCAAAGTCCTTCTACTCAAGTGACTCAAAATTGATCGGTTAATCAAAAGTCTTTGATGATTAAAATCGATGATCAACAAAAAGGTCTGAAAATTCAAATTAGGTCCTCTAGGTGTACAACTTATCACTTGAAGCCACTTTTCTTCGACTAAATCAATTTCCTTATCTGCATCCAACAAATCTTGGAGGTTGCTATACGTTACGTCATACTCTCCTTCTGAATACAATTTCTTTCTTATCATGGATATCTCAATTATAACTTTGTTGTAAGATATTGCCTCAAAGTAACAACTCTCTTCTGGTTTCTTACTGAGACAAGGACACAATTCTTCGTCAATTATATTTCTTGGTACATGAGTCGTGAAGGATCCTGGTGATATCAAGCAAGTCCGATTTGTATTTTCAAGCCAGTCGACAAGAGTCAAAAACCACCATGTTCTTCTACTGAACTCTATATTCAAGCTTGTCATGTGTTCTTCCGGTGGATTATGAAGGTTCAAAGCTTGCGCAACATTGACCATACTAGCTAGAAGATTATTCTGCAAGTGCACCCCACCCAAGACATAAAAACAACTGGAAAGAATACAGAACACTTGTAAAGAGACTATGCTAGGACATCTCAAATACTGAGCTCTATGAAGACATTCCAAACTTGCATACAACGCTGATTGGGCTAATTCAGTTTGCTCAGAAGCATCTAGCTGAATCTCCTCCATTAATTTATCACTCGAGCAAGATAATGAAAAGCAAATAATCGAGTACCATAGTGAAGTCCAAAGATATGACTCTATGGATCTGTCAAACTCCAAAGAAATATGCCTAGGTAACTTTTGATTCCAAAAATCGACATATTCTTCCCTAAACGATGAAGGATGAATGATGCAGTGCACAAATTCTAGCCTATCCAAATAGAAGTTGATAAGTCTATCTGAAATAGCTTGGGTTATAGTGATGTGTAAGATCTTCAAACTTTCATGATTAAAAAATTTCATAGGATAAGGTCTTCGGTCCAACTCTCGTGTAAAATAAAGAGTAACTGAACAATAAAAGTCAATGTCCTTTTTTATTGTGAACTGTGTTTCATGATGTGATTCATTTCTTTCCATAGCGTCCTCTAGATCATGTATTCTTTGGATGAGATCCTGCTTCGAAGCTAAGGCATAATTCAGCTGAACCCTATCCTTTCTCCTACCTGAATCATGTGTATTATGGAACTTTCCCTTCACTTTCACCAACTCTCTTCTACAATCTGCTACTTCTCCTCTTCTGATACAGTTGGAACAAGGAAGTTCCTTATTACATTTGACTCTCCTCCTTGCACAAACTAGACATGCACGAGGTTGTCGCTGAGACTCTCGAATCATTACAGATTTGTCATTCAATAGACTTCAATTTCTTGTAGATCAACAAGGTGAAGGTATATTTTCCAGTAAGCGTGTCACTTAATTACCATGGAATTGATAAGATAATTTTCCTCCACACACAAATATACTGTATGCAATCAGAAAATCTCTGGAGTTCGAGATAAGGTATAAATTCCGTAGCGAGAATTGGCTTTTTCTCCACAAAATACTTATCTTGATAAAAAGTCATAGGATAGCTGCTATTTGACCAAAAGAGGATTTAAAAGAAAATTTTCTCATCGTTACAGTAACCACAATTCAAGTAAAATATGTATCTATTGTTCAACTTATATTTGTCTCAGCCCTAGATTTTTACTGGAAGCAGGTAGGGTGTTACGCTTGCATTGACAATGTTATTTGCAATTCTTGCATGTATTTCAGTTCAATGTAAGTAATACTTAATACGTATTCCGAGACTTTTTCCTTTTGACTAAGCCTAGGTTGGCATGCTTTAGGAGTTGGTAAAATTTGCAGCCAAATAAAAGTTCAATTGCGAAATTTACATTTAAACAAAAATTTATGAATTAAAAGTTTCAGGTGAAACAAAAGATTAAAACAGTGCAGTTAACTACGTCTTGAAAAAAAGTGAAATAGGTTTCAAGCTAAGTTCCTACAAGTTTAGTATTTTACTATGCATTTAACGGGAATATAAACACATTGATCTTGTTTTGGCTAATTTGAGAGAGATTCTAAACTTTAAAAGGGAATTCAAAAGCAGAATTAAGAATTCTTTTTGAAGTAGGACCTTAGAACATTACCTTTTGACTTTATAATCAATACGTAACTAAAAACGTGATTTCATATTTATTAAAATTCAAGCCAAAACTAACCTACGATAACCGCCGTTACATTTGCACTGTTCTTGATGAACACTCATCAACCTTTGTGCCTCCATTGGATCTGTGACTTCTTCAGGTTCCTTCCAACTGAGGTACTCATTGGTGTAGTTAGCTTTAAAGTCAGGTGGTAACACCATGAGTCTCTTACCATAAGCATTAACCTTGTTCCAGTCCCTCTTCACGTTATAAAGAGAATCCGAGAAATAGGCGTAACATCTTTGGAAGATTTTGGTGTTTAAGTCGGAACTCATTAACGGCTTTAACTTGCAAAACTCACTATAAGCGGAGACAGGATCTTTAATCACAAAATCAGTAGCCTTTTTCACTGCAGTCGTGAATGCACGAACCTTCTCAGGATTCTCATTCAAAAACTTGTCGTTACAAATATATAAGATAGTACAGAAACAACAGCATCCTAATTCTGCAAGCTTATCAATCCTAAGCATTTTAGCTCCATTTGGGTCTTTACCTTGTCTTTTCAAATGTTCCTCCAATTCAACCTGTTGCACACATTCAATACCAATACCAGCATCAATATCACCATCAATGATAGACTGAGAAACGTTCATTCCTGCTCTAACTGCTGTGTAGTCATTTGGGGACATACCATAATGTTTAGTCAACTCATCTAATTGAATTTTTCCAAATTCGCCTACATATCCAATTCTTCTCCCCTTCAATGATTGGAAATCGGTGATTCCAGACTCCTCCAAATATAACACACCAGTGAAAGGTTCATCTAATAAAGAACCCACTGAGGTTACATTCCAGCCCCTAGCTTTGGCTGCTAAAGTATGGATCATTGCTTTTAACCCCATGTCAACTTTACCGGAGCCTATAAGTTCCGTAACGTCCGAAGGATTTGAAGGTTCCAAGATGGCAACATCTAAATTTTGTTCTGCAAAATACCCTTTTGATTGAGCCAAATAGACAGGTACATGATAAGGGACCGTTTGCCAATTGAGACAGAAAGTAATCTTGTTTGAAGTCTTCGAAGGCATTTTGAGAAGAAATTTTTGATATATGATAAAAGTAATTATTGCTTATGGTGAAACTGTGAATTTATATCGTAAGAATTACTCAGGATATTACATTTTGCATGTTTGTTTGGACGGACGTTAACATCCTATTTTACAGAATAAGTTGCGGCCGGGGCTGATTTCGCATTATCCAGACAATTTAAAACTGCATATAAAGGCACCGCTCCTGTCCCTTCATTTCCAACAATAGTTATTACATGGAAGAAGGCGTATGAGTGTATTCGATTTAATCTGCGACATTAACTATGCACTACAGATTCTACAATAAGGACTCAACATGTGATTTTAGGGGGAGGCAATTAGATTTATCATACGTGAATTCAAGCTTCAAGCTACCAATTGCTGTAAATAATCCGTATCTCCGTTTCTTTACTAATAGATATGTGTCAGAATTGTTTGCAAGTATATCCTATACCTTCAGAGGATTCAACGAAGTAGAAATAATCTGGCCATAACATTGATATCTATTGGCTGTTATTGGCTCTGTTATCGGCTCTGTTATTGGCTCTGTTATTGGCTCTGTTTTTTCCAAGCTCGGGCTTTTCTATTGAGATAAGAGTTCCTAGTCCTGGTTCCCGGAAAGCAAGCTATAGAGCTCCCTTTCTGAATATCCCTTTTCTTTTTGAGGCGATCAGCAAACGAGAAGGCTCTGCTCCTTTTCATACCCAATTAGAGTTCTTAATGAGCGGAGACACGTCTGGATCCCGGTACTGTACATAATAGAATAATAGATACATGTGTTCCGCTTGATAGTTTAGAGATCGTGGTTGATGTTAGAATTATCAAATAGTGAATAATGAAGCATTATCTTTGCACGACTTTGTGGGTGATAAACCTAAACAAAAAACGTATTTCTGTACACAAATAGGGTTTATTATGAGGAAACGCTTTTACTTAACGTTTATCAAGTAAGATGTTGAAGACGTTTCTTTTTTTCTCAAGCTGTTATTATGCTTGAAAATAAAAGATTATTTAATAAAATTCAAAATATCCTCACTAATAGAGTCCTTGTGAGTATTACATAATCCATGTGATGCGCCTTTGTACACCTTTTCCTTTGGATTTGGTAAAAGCTTCAAGGCGGCTTGGCTGGATGACAAGGGAGGAACAATTTGATCATCATCGCCATAAATTACCAATGTGGGTACCTTCACTTTGGTTAAATCATCACGTTGGTCTGTTTCAGAAAATGCTCCAACACAATCATGCAAAGCTTTAATTGATCCTTGCATTCCTTGAAGCCAAAAATTGTCCACCAAACCATCTGATAATTTCGCCGTATCACGATTGAAACCGTAAAATGTTATCGCCAAATCCTTAAAGAATTGTGAACGATCTTTCAAAATATTTGACCTGATATTATCAAAGACTTCAATCGGGGTCCCGCCAGGGTTATAATCATTTTTCACCATGATAGGTGGTATCGCACCAATCAAAACCGCCTTCAGAACCCTATCAACCCCGTGTCTAGCGATGTAGCTCACAACTTCACCCCCTCCGGTAGAATGTCCAACATGAACTGCCTTTTTTAAATCCAAATGAACTACGATTTCTGCCAAATCATCTGCATATTGAGTCAAATTGTGACCTTCCCAAGGTTGAGATGATCTTCCATGTCCCCTTCGATCATGGGCAATTACTCTATATCCTTTCAGAGCTAAATATATCATTTGATCTTCAAAAGCTTCTGAAGATAATGGCCACCCATGACTAAATACGATTGGGTCCCCCGAACCCCAATCTTTGTAGAAAATTTCAGTTCCATCGGATAGTTTAATGAATGAGCTTCCTCCCATTTCTACTTTCAGGAAACAAGCAAACTTGAAACTATATCGTCAAAATAAGCGGATTATATCAAATGATTGAATAGCTAAAGGAAGTAAGTTGGAATTTATAACTAACTTTTATTTTCTGTATGCAAGGTTAATGTTATAGAGTCTAGAAAACTAGCTCTGACATATCATATTCTAGAAAAGGACAGTCTCAACGGCCGGAAGTAATTCTTACCACAAGAGGAGTCTTAAAGGTCGGAAGTAATTACTTCCACAGCAAGTAGAAGTCAAACCATGGGACGGGAATATTCCCACTTAAAGGAATACCTAAGAGTTATAGCTTTTGATATGTAAATGATTGTAATGCTTACGTTATTTGGTATAACCCCATATGCTAGAGCGAGAGTGGGGTAGAAGCATTCTTGAAGAGGAAGGTCGAGCACTCTCCGCGTGGCTTCTTTGATTGTATCTTAACTAAGTCAAATGATCTTCGTTGAAAAGTGGTATGGTTTGGGCACTTCATCATCAAAAACATAACACTGTATTCCTCCTATCTAAAGCTCTACATTTGTAAGGTTTATAGGGAATTCTAAATAGTCGTCTTAATGGGCTACTATCGTACTTATGTGATTCCTATTGAATACTTGACTACTCTAAGCTTATGAATAGTTACTGCTATCTAGAAAACCCTAGTAGAATTCACACATTCTACTAGCGGGGTAATATCGCACTTTATATACTTTTGCAGCACTTTAAGGGGTTGATTTTGCAACACTCTTCCCTTATGTGTGTACTTATAAGACTGATACCTTACAACATTAACAGATAGGTTCCGTGGTCTAGTTGGTTATGGCATGTGCTTAACACGCACAACGTCCCCAGTTCGATCCTGGGCGGAATCATTTTTATCTTTTCCTTGTGTTGACGATTGAATCAAAGTACATCTGCATTCACTCCTCTGGAATTTATCCCATGAGAAGTCATAAGAGTATAATTCTTCAGCCAATTCTTTTTATGTCGATACAACGTAAAACTTTTCATGGACATATTTGTACTCTGTTTGTAAACGTAGACTTACTGTCTTTGGCCCCGTACTGCATACTCCACATCTCAAGTCTGACAGCAGGTATAACTGTCGATGTCGATATCTTCACGAGCCTTTTGAAAAGTCGCCACGCAATGTGGATATCATACTTTACATTAAGGTGCTCACTAATAACCAAAAGTGTTCCATAATCTCATCTGATATATTTAATTTCCAAGGGCCTAAATACCAAGTAGCTTATAAGGGAAAAGGCATATGCTAGCTGAAGACCTATGTCGCCCCCATTTTGACCTATTTTCACAGCAATAGGACCCGTGTACCAAACTTGTGACATTCCGACAACAGCGCCAACAATCCCACACAAAAATGAAAAAATGGATGCTAATCCGATTGGATAAGCCTTAGAATCCTTGTACATTTTCCAGTCATACATCTCTATGCTTTGTCTCTTTGTAACAAATATTTCTGAAATAATGGTTGCCGTATACATTGCAAGCGCGTATCCAATTAAAGCCATGAAGTTACTCATTATTGAATCAAAGTAGTAAAAACCTGGTATTGAGATAGCCAATGCAATGGAACTTGCGATGACAGACCATAATATTCGGGGAATTTTTGACAAATAAGAGCTGAAAGCCTGAACTGTTAAAGCTACCGAGTAAAAGTTTGGTAAATTACCACCTATTACTGTTAAGGAAAGTAATACACAGCAAAACTGACCGAAACCGTGAAGTGAATCTTCCACCAAAACTGCCCATATGATTCCAGCGATGCTATGATCTTGGTAGAGGTCATCCCATCTTTTGTTACTTTTCGTACCCGTGCCACAAGCTGCACCCAATATGAAAGTGAAAATAGTTGGAATGTATAAGCCCAAAAGCACGAAAAGAAAATGTCTACTCCTATTCAAACTTCTAGTTTGATAGACTGTATAATCTGCTGCCGATAACGACCAACCAGCTGTAAATCCAAAAAGAGCGCTACCGTAGGAAAGGATGTTTCCTGCTGTTGTCTGGCCCCCTTTAAAGCTATTTTCCCCAAATGTAAAATTTTTTGACATCTTAAGTCTTGCGATTATGATAAGGAAGACGGTCAAGTTAGGTACCCATACCCATCTCTCATAGGCGTGAATATACTCATAACCCAAAACAGAAACTAATAAAACGCAAACAACAATAATAAGACATGCCGCCCAAGGAGGACAAGAGTTATTATTGACAATATTAATTAATTGGGCGCTAGACATTGTGTTCAATGTACCCCAGCCGACGCAGTTAATGCAGTTTATGACTCCATATATTCTGACACCCCATACTCCAATAAAAAAACGTGACAAAATCATCTGGCGCAAGCCAGTTATAGCACCAAACACAGAAAAGAATGCTACAGGTACCGCTGCAACGAATGTGAAGATCGTTATTGCTAAAACAGCTTCCCAGAAAGTCAATTGGAATACAGTAATTCCCTCTACTCCAAGTGCAAAAGCAGAAAACACAAGGCTCACTGACATCCACATTGTACACGCATCCCACGGACAATCTTCAAACTTCTGCTCGTCTGTTACAATTTGAGTACCTCGTACTTCTACTTTGAATAGCAGTTTTAATAGCAGAACGTAATTGGAAGACTCTTCCGATTCTCTACAGCTAGAAATCGTAACAATGTCTGCAAGAACCTCTCCAGATTTCCCCTCCATCTTATTCATGTTGTGGATCATTGATATTTTTCAATTGTGGGAGGCGTACTTGTACTCAAATACTTTTGCAAGATAAAAGCTTGCATATTCAGGAATGGAGCTGATAAGCTGCGACATAAACTCGTGCGAGATCCTTTATCGCGAGTCGTACGAAGTTGGTTTCTATTTATCCTGCTCAAAAGTATTTTATCACGTAGACTGATTGGCCGATACTTTCCTTTCTCGAGACTAGAACTGGGAGAATTTTGTTGGAATTTATTGGGATATATATTTCCGCATAAATCCCACTATTGGAAGAACTAACAAAAATTATTACTTTTCGAAATGGTAGTAGATGAGTTTGATGATAGAAGAGGATTTGAAATAGCTCTAGAAGAAGCCAGAAAAGGTAAGTGGAAGGAACTTAAGTACACCTTATCATAAGACTAATATATTTAGGTTTTAAAGAAGGTGGAATACCTATTGGAGCCGCCCTTGTAAAATCAGATGGTACAGTACTAGGTAGAGGTCATAACATGAGAGTGCAGAGTGACTCTGCAATATTGCACGGAGAAATGGCGGCTCTTGAAGATGCTGGTCGTTTAAGCCCACTTGAATACGACACTTGCACATTGTATTCTACATTGTCACCTTGCTTTATGTGTTCTGGAGCAGCTATTTTTTATGGAATCAGAAGAATTGTGATAGGTGAAAATATTACAACAATTGGGCCAGAGAAATATTTGAAAGAAAATGGTTTTGAAATTATCAATTTTGATGACAGGGAATGTAGAGAGTTAATGGAAAAGTTCATTAAGGTTCACCCTGAGTGTTGGCTTGAAGATTCTGCTCAGTCTTAATTCAGTTATGTATATTTAAGTGGCTATTTTATTGGTTTCTATTCTGATGGTATTTATCTTGGATACGGAAAGATAGAATTAGATAGTCATAAGATGCGAGTATTTTTATAATTAAAATGTTTCACTTCAATGTCTGAACGGCAAAAACATGTTCTTGACTGTTTTTCTTGAGCGTAAGTCCAGTCCCTCTCCCATGAATTACTAATTGACCCATATATAAAATTCGAGCATCTATTAGAACACTCAAATTTTGACTTCGTCACTAGTCGGCTGTAAACTTAATTACTGCAATTTATTTTTCTCCTCGCCAAAGGATCACAAGGCTGTGATGCAAATTCGTCCATGTTCTATCATCTCCTTCTTAAGATCTAGGAAGAAACGAATTCAAGAAAAAGCTCATATTTATTTATAAATATGCCCGAGGTTAATCTCAGGCTTCCTCGGAGCATATTTGAAACTGCTAGTTTCACTCAAGTCTTAGTTTTTGCAGCTCATTAGGGAGCATGATCTCGCGCGAGATATTTATAATATGCAAGAAGTGGTAGAGGTGAAGTGGTGGAAAGCCAACGAGTTCCGAGAGACCAATTCTCTTCCGAAGTCATTTTACTTCTTTCATGCTTAAAGCCTGGTGTTATAATTATTATCACGGTGTCTTTGCTTCCCGCAGAGAGATCATCAAACTCCTCTGCAACCATCTGCTATGCTTCTTTACCAATTGTTGTGAATATGCGAAGTTTGTGTCTAGTGCTGCCTACTCTCCAGAATACTGGATATTATATGAACATAGAACTAGGTGCTTACACACCCCTAGAATTACTGGGGCTATATTCTCTTATGTTCTCATCTTTGACTAGAAGTAGCTACTCTTCCGAATTCTGAATTGAGTGTATATATATGGAATAGGCTTTACTTACCTTTTTTTGGACTAATTTTATGAAAGCGAAAGGGTTTGATGAAAGTAACTGTAGAAAGCCTATTGGAAGCATGTGTTAAACCAAAGTCCAAGCGGAATAACATTTGTAAAGTGGGCACCTTTCTTGATTCCTAAATTAAATATATGCAGAATAGTGCTCTAAGTCACATATAGGCACACACTCCTACTCAATGTTTTCTGTTATTGAAGAAGTATGACAGAGTTGAAGTGTTTCCTCAGTGCATAGATAAATTGTGAAGGCTTTTTGTTTTTCAAAGGGTCGACTTGAACCCAGAGTGCCGCAACTCAAATTAAGGGCTATTTAAAAACAAACAATAGTTATAGTTTAAATAACAACAAAATTCAAGGCTTGCATCAAAAGTTGATGACTGATTCTACCTAGTTTCAGAGTAGGTGGAGGTAGTTTTAATCAACTTCAAATGGACAGTTCATTCATTTTTTGGACTCAATACCATTAAGAACGTTTTCGAACCCATTAGCTAAGTATGCAAGAAAATGATTCCAGGTGTGAAATGCTGCGAAAAAAGAACGAGCGGTGAGATCGGAAATGCATTGTGATTGCCTTGAAAAACTTATTAAAACTTTTCAGTATAGCATTCAAACCTCAGTAAGTCCATCCATTTTATCGGAAATCGACTAATTCGCTATCCATTTTAGCTATTTAATTTTAGCTACCGTTGTAAGTAGGTTAACAAAAGAAGAAATTTAAGATCCCAATCGCTATGCCACAGTTAACTTCACCCGAAACTTAAAAATTTTTTCATGAGGCATCATTGAACACACCAGTATACATGTCATTATGTCACTGTTTTTATAAATAAGACCAATATATATTTAAAGCAAGTAGAGCTGGGAGATCTAAAATTTTTTGCTTCCCTCAGTCACTCCAGATGTTTCTATTAAGGTTACGCCATTTGATCTAAATAGTTTCAAACAACTTATAAATATATATCTACTGTAACTCATAAGACTAGACATACAAAAAAGAGGAATAAAAATTGAAGTGCCCAAGGATTTTTTTTTTTTTTTTCTTGGATTGGAGCAACTCCTCAAAGGCTAATCTTGAGTGACCCTATGTCTAAAAAGTAATATATATAGCTGGGTGTCAATAGGGTTCGAATCCAATTTTTAAATTTAATACTATGTACGAATGCCTTGGGCTACTCGGGGCGAATTTCTCTTCTGTATCATCTGTCGGGGTTCTGACAGGTGGTACAATTGTTTTTCAGATATGTTAATACTCGGTTTCTATGGATGTAAACAGATGACATGTATTTGATATGACATATTTTAATTGTATACTGTAAAAGATAAAAATACATATAACGTTTACACAGTCAATCTTAGACTAAAAGCATGCACGATACTTCAAGCGCCATTTTCGCAAAATGTTAATACTGTGGTGTCCACAAAGATGCATGGCTGAAATTCTCATGTGCCATAGAGTAATTTTAAACAAATCTTGCGCCGTCATCATAATAGACCTTAATTAACAATAGAAAACTAGTATCTTCTACTTTAACCGAATTTCGATGTCTCTTAATATTTACAGATGAGAGTAATTGAACAAAGAGGCGTGATTTCCTGGCCCAGGCTTTCCAACCACTTCTTATCTATGCTTATCAATACATGCCTGTATATAGACTATCAGCCACAGATGGTGATGGGATGAGGATCTCCGATATTTATAGGTGAGAGCAGAAAAAAGGAGATACCCATAATTGACAGAAACATGGTTTGGCGCTTTAAACGAGAAGGTGACAAGGGAGATCTGATTAGTATCACTGAAAAGGATTCTCATGTTGAACAACTGGAATCAGTGAAAAAGAATATAAAGACAGTTATCTCTAGCGAGTCGCAAGAGAGTATCATAGATATAGATGAAAATGATACATCATTTGTTGAGGGTGATGTTTCAAAGATGAATAATTCTCCTTATCCTGAAGTAAGAGCGGCAGTATCTACAGAATTCAATCAAGAACGAGTCTTGAATCACTGGAGGATGTGGTCATTGACTACGGTTTTCGTCATTGTATTCGCTGGTGTCAACCAATTCTTTTCTCTCAGATATCCAACTCTTACAATTGGGTATGTGGTTGCACAGGTAATTGTGTACCCTATAGGGACAACTTTGGCAAAGTTGCCTAAGACTAACAGCAAAATTCCTTTCTTCGATTTGAATCCTGGTCCATTCACCAAACAGGAGCACGCAATTGTAACCATAATTGTCGCTCTTACATCTTCGACTGCTTATGCGATGAACATTTTAATTGCCCAAACAAACTTTTTCAATATGGATGTTAGAGTAGGGTATCAATTGTTGCTTGTATTATCTACTCAGCTTTTGGGTTATGGTGCAGCTGGATTGACAAGACGGTGGATAGTTTATCCTGCCTCAATGACTTGGCCACAAAATCTAGTGACCAGTACAGTCTTTAGTGCTTTGGCGAGATCAAATCTTGCCGAAAATATAGAAGTAAAAAGTCTCAAATGGTCACGGTATAAAATGTTTTTAGTAGTCACAGGGGTCTCCTTTGTATGGTATTGGTTTCCAGGTTTCATATTCGTTGCTTTAAGCTATTTTAATTGGGTTTGCTGGATAGCGCCAAAAAATATAGTAGTTAACCAAGTATTTGGTGTTAGTTCAGGGTTAGGGATTATCCCAATTACTTTTGATTGGACTCAGATAACACAAGCTATGGGGGGAGTATCACCTTTAGCAACTCCATTTTGGGTATCTGCTAATACATATGGTGCTGTTTTCATCTTTTTTGTCATTTTGCTTCCAATATTGTATTATACGAACCACTGGGATGCGAAATATTTCCCAATGATTTCGTCAAGTAATTATGATAATAAGCAGCAAACTTATAATGCTTCCAAAATTTTGGGATCAAATTTGAGGGTAGATCGTGCCAAGTATAGGGCCTATTCGCCAGTGTTTGTCTCATACTCGTATCTTTTATCTTATGGGATGAACTTTGCTGCAATTATTGCAATTTTTGTTCACTCGGCGCTTTATCTGGGTAAAGACATAGTTAAAAAGTTGAAGCATGCTGAAAGTGGAGGAGAAGACATACACAAAAGGTTAATGAATAAATATAAAGAGGCACCTGATTGGTGGTATTGGATCCTTTTAGCGGTTTCTATTGGATTATCTTTTGGTGCAATTTCTGGCTATAGTGAGGAAAGTGGAATGCCAGCCTGGGGACTTGTTGTAGCCTTAGCTATTACTTTCATTGGGTTCATACCTCAAGGGCTTTTGGAAGGGTTGACAAATCAACATGTTGGGTTAAATATCATTACCGAGTTGGTTGGTGGCTATATTTTCCCAGGCAATCCATTGGCAAATATGATGATTAAATTATATGGGTTTATTCCCATGAGACAGGGGTTGGATTTTTCACGAGATCTCAAGCTTGCTCAATACATGAAAGTGCCTCCTCGTCTTTTGTTTTTTCTTCAAATATATGGAACTGTGTTGGCTTGTTTGGTAAATGTTGGAGTTCAGCAGTGGATGAGATTTCATGTCAATAACATTTGTGAGGAGCCGCCATTTTCATGTCCTAATGGGAAAGTAATCTCAACTGCAGCTATTACCTTTTCATTGGTCGGTGAATTATTCTCCCCTGGTAAACGCTACAATGCTATTTTGTATTTTTTCTTGATTGGTTTGGTCTTTCCGATTATTACCTATGTACTTTACAGAAAGTTTCCCAAGAAATGGTATGGTCATATAAATGGCCCAATATTTTTCACTGGTTCTGGGAATATCCCACCTTCCACATTGTACAACTATTCTTTGTACTTTTCTACATGCTTTTTGTTCAATTTCTACATAAAGAAGTATTACACAGCTTTCCATACAAGATATAATAATGTTATATCTGCTGGTTTTGATGCCGGTGTTGCGATTTCAGCCGTTGTTATATTTTTGTGTGTTGTTTATCCGGGTGGAAAGTTGACCTGGTGGGGGAATGAAGTGTATGCTAATACCAAAGATTTTGAGAGTGCTCCATTTTATACATTAAAGCCAGGTCAGACTATCGGTCCAAAGCATTGGTAATAAATTACGTATATGAGTTAATTATAGATGGTATTACACATTAATGTGTAACATATATAATGATATGATTTTAAGTGTAATATCAGTTACCCATCACTAGATATATGTAAGTGCAATCTTTGCTTACATACTGTAGACAGCCTCAATCTTCACCTTCCTATGTTCACTTATCTTCACATCTTCCAGAACTGGAAAATCATAGCAATTGATAGTATGCAGTGACAAATTCTTGCCTTTTGCATTTGTTTCAAAATTTCGGGAACGATGTACCAAAAGGGAAGTTTGATTCTGACTACTATGTCCTTATCTACCGGAAAGAAATATATGACAGGAGAAACCACGCTTACATGAAATTAGAAAACACTAGCCTGTCATTAGCCACTAGCTAGCAAAATGCTTTCCGAAGACTGGAAAGTTGCAGCTTTACGAGCCCGCAAAATTCATAAGGATTCCCTCAGTAGGACATTAGAATTATTTCCATTTGATTCGACTGAAGAGTTTGAAAAATATGAATCTCTTCCTTCTGCCGTTGGAGAAATTGTGTCAGACTTCGGAAAACCTGCCAAAACCCCCATTACTGAATTTTATCGTTGCTTGCTGAAAAAGGACTTGGAAATTACTCAAATGGAGCCAACGGATTTGATCAAACATATTAAAGAGGATAAATATAGCTGTTTTGATGTTTTGAAGAGCTATTTTCATGCGGCAATATTGGCGTCTAAACTCACAAATTGTGTTTACGAGTTTTTGCCTGAAGAAAGTTTACAGAAATGCCTGTATTTGGATAAATATAAATCTGGAATTGCAAGCAATCTTCCTTTATTTGGCTTGCCTGTGAGCTTAAAGGAAATGATTCCTCTTAAAGGACATTCTGTAACAAGTGGGTCTTTGTGTTTCTTGGATAGAGAAGTCGATTACAATGCTGATATTGTCGATATATTGTTGCTGAAGGGTGCAATCCCCTTTGTCAGGACTACAAATCCTCAGTGTCTTATGATGCTTGAATGTGAGTCCTTCACTCACGGGAGAACAGTCAATCCTTATAATAGCAACTTGACAAGTGGAGGTTCTTCGGGGGGAGAAGGTGCTTTAAATGGATTACAGGCATCTCCCATTGGATTCGGCTCTGACATTGGTGGGTCCATTAGGTGCCCTGCTGCATTTAATGGAATCTATGGATTGAGAACAACAGTTGGAAGACTACCTACTGCAGACTATTTCTCTTGCCAAATGGGTTCAGAATCAATACTTTCAGTGACAGGTCCCTTAACACGGTCTTTGGACACTTTGGAATTGCTAACAAAGACTATTATTGATAGTGAACCATGGTTGGTTGACCCATCCTTGACACCTATTAGGTGGCAAGGGTGTCAAAATAAGAAAAAATACAGAATTGGTATTTTAAAACATGATGGGGTTGTACAGCCACATCCTCCTATAATTCGTGCACTTGAGAAAGTGGAAAAACGTTTGATTGAGTTGCCAAATGTGGAGGTATTTGAATATAAGCCGTTTGACCATGCCAAGGCTTTGGAAATAATTCTCTCACTATACTTTGAAGATGGGGGAGATGACATAAGAAAGACATTGACTGCTACAGGTGAACCAATGTGCCCTCAAACGGAATGGGTTCTATCAAATAAGCAAGTTAAAAGGTTAACAACTGAAGAGCTTTGGTATTGGAACAGTGAGAAACAAAAATATCGTAAACAGTACTTAAGGTATTGGCGCAAATTTAATAACGCAAATGGAACTACACCGATGGATGCTATCATAGCTCCTGTTTTTCCTGGTGTTGCAGCGAAACACCATACAGCAAAGTATTGGGGTTATACAGCACAGTGGAACTTGTTAGATTACCCTGTCTTGGTATTCCCTGTCACTTCCGTCGACTTGGACGTGGACCAACCTATATCAGATTACAAACCACTTAACCAAATAGACCAATTTGTTCATGAACAGTACGATAGTCCCGAAAGCTTTGCAGATGCTCCCGCAAATCTTGGTATTGTTGGATTACGGAACTCTGAAGAAATGTTAATTGATATTGGTAAGTTATTGCGTGACTCATTTTAGGTTTTCAGTCTACATATTTTATTTTAACATTATGTTATTTCCACAAATTCTATCGTAAGGAAACATTTCTTATAGACTTTCAGGTAGCAAGATCTCTTTGAGTTTCTTGAAGATAAAGACAAGTATGTTTATAAAAGAGGGTTAATCAACTCTATGTTACACCGGTTACTCAATTCTCAGTAGTTTAACAAAGTACTGCATCTTTTCTGATAGTGTTGCAATATCACGAAAGTAGGAGACTCAAATTATGAGTGTGCATTTAAACATACTATAAAGGAAACTAATGCCTGAAAGCACTTTTAGCTAAGATCTCACAATGGCACCGACAAGGTACTTTGAAAGATGGTAGAAATAGCTTGAATTTGGAGCATCTGATATCATTACTGAGTTTAACGACCTTTATAAGAAAAGATAAGGTCTTCCATAGATAGTGCTATCCGAATTAGAGACCATAGATACTAATACCTTCTGTTTTAATAACCTTGGATTTCATTTCCCAGATAAAGGCTCGGAAATGGTGAGAGTTGATCACACTGGAAAGATTGGCTAGTAATTACAACCATTAGACTTTCCATATGCTTTGCGTTACATAAGCCCTATTCAACTTACTGTACGTCATTAGAATAGCCCTTACGTTTTATGGAGGTGGTCTTTCGTGTAATGGCAACAAGAAAATGGCAATATCATTAGCTGATAGTAGAAGTGCCGTTTTGAGAAATTGTTCGTTAGTAACGTTTGGGAAGACCAGAGCTGTAAAATTTTTTCCACCTAACAACGAAGTAGTTAGATAAAATCATTCATGGTAATCTTCATGGGGGGGAAAATATGGGGTATTCTAATAGGGTATTTTGAGAAATAAATGTATATAGGTTCTTAAGCTTGTATAAAAATATAGTGAAGGATAGTGAGTAAAAACACAATTGCTAACTTTAACGTAACATGTCCTTATATTAACTGATTTAGAATTTCAAGACCAATGGGCTTTAATGGGCCTTTCCTTTGGTAATTTAATTAAACCCTTTGCTTCCTTTGTTCTTTGTTGGACCACCTTAAGTAACTCGTAAGACAAGGTCAAAAAGGGGGCTTCAACTCCATTTTTGTTCGCAATTCTGACAGGATTCCCTACTATCACTTCCAGCTCAATAAAATTTCCTTTTCTTGAATCCACAAGCATTGAGGGTGTGCACCAAATACCGTCATCAGCCTTGAGCATAGTGTCAATTATGTTGTTAGGTAAATCTACTTCATCAGATTTTGCAATAGAAACAACCTCTTTCATTGCCCTTTTAATAATCCCGTCGTATCCTCCGAAGATATCTAGCCTCCCACTGTCGACACCCGTCAAAGTACAAATAGAATTTAAAGTTGCGTTGTATACTAACTTTCTCCATCTGGCAAAATTTACATTTGCATCATAGATACACTCGTTAGTTTCGTTCGAGTAAAGGCCAATGAACTCCTCTGCTACCGCTTTCTGATATTCTCTGGATAATGCTGGGTTATTGAAATATCCAATCCCGACAATATCCTGACAAACTTGTTTGACGACCCTTCCATACTTATTGGAACTGATCATTGACACAGCACTTAAAATAACATTTTCTGGAAACTTCTCAATAAGTGGTTCTTCAATCTTGATTCCATTTTGAGATAACACAATAGAAGTAATTTTAGGTGTCACTACAGGTTCAAGTATATTTTCAATCTTGTAGATATCAGGAGTGTTTTTAGTAGTGACTAATATGAAATCAAATGGGCCATATTTCAAAGCTTCCTGGATGTTTCTGACCAATCTTGTAGGTTTGAAGCATTCAACCTCTCCGTAGTCTACAGACTCAAGTTTATACCCCTTTTCTACAACTTCGTCGTAATCAGATCTTACAACTGCGGTGACTTCAGCCTTTTTGTTCTTCTCTAGTGTATAGCCAGAAACAACTCCGACACCACCGAATCCTATAATTAACAATTTTCTTTTTGCCATGATTGGTGAATGCTTGATATCAAATTTTCGAGAATATAAATACCTTCTTATACAAGGGAGATACAGTTGAGGTCGTATTTTGAACTTTGTTGTTCAATATTAAAGCCAAATGTTATCTTAGAAATCTTCCTGCCATTCTAGGAAGGTCAAATACTTTGCACCATGAAGGGTTAAATTTTGCAGCCGGTAGGCACACGCATATGATGGTGTTTTGACTATTTCTACTTTTCTTCCGTTCATCTTAGTTGCATTGTTGAGGCTGAAAAAAAAATAGCTTGTAACTAATTTGTTTATATTTACTCTAAATTAACACTGTTATCATAATCCAAGTAAGGAGTTTGGCATTAACTATGGAGGTTTGCGTTCTAAGTCATGAGCAAGAAATTTATGGTTCAACTGATAATCACCTAGAAAGGAGACCAATCGAGAAAACGGATACCAGAAGTGAGTTAAAAGCACTCTCAAAGGCATCATTTCCTCTAGCCATAAGTTCTTTTTTACAATATTTAATCCCAGTATCCTGCGTCTTCGCTGCAGGTAAAATTGGTCCAAAAGAGCTTGCAGCCATGACCCTTGGAACCTCTTCTTTCACTATAACAGGATTGTCCCTCTACCAGGGTTTGTCAACGTGTTTAGATTCCTTGTGTGCACAGGCTTATGGCGCTGGTGACTTCAAGAGAGTAGGCTTGTATTTTCAAAGGTGCTCTATGATGGAGGTGTGTATAACAGCTGCTTTTTTGGCACCCATTTGGTGGAACTCGGGTCATATGTTGAAGTATATTGTGAAGGATGAACAAATAGTATACATGGCCCAACTTTATTTAAGAACCATGACATTCGGTGCCCCAGGACTTTTATTCTTTGAAACTGGAAAACGTTTCTTACAAGCACAACACATATACAGAGCCAGCACTTACATTTTAGTCTTTGTTGGAATGGTTCACTTAGGCTTCATTCGGGTTTTAGTATTAAATGATAAGAATAGTATAGGGTTTTTTAAAGCTTCATTAGCTTTGTGCATATCGTATTGGTTAATGCCTTTGTTAATGTTGGGATTCGTTTTACTCATAGATGGGAAAAAATGCTGGACCCCTTTAAGGCTTTCCAAAATAGCCACCAAGTGGTATCCATTACTTAGTTTAGCTTTTCCAGGATTTGTTGTAGCAGAAGCAGAATATTTGGCTTGCCAACTTATCAATTTTCTTGCAGCATCCTTTGGGGTCACGGAGTTGGCAGCTCAGTCCATTACATCAAATGTGGGTTTTTTATTGTTTCAGCTATCCTTTTCCTTATCTGTTGCAGCAAGTACAAGACTAGGCTATTTTGTGGGGAGTAGAGATGTTTCAAGCTGTCTAATTGTGGTTAGAGTTGTTATTTTGATGAGTCTAGTCCTTTCCGTGTTTAACTTTTCAATGATAATGATTAATCGTCATTTTCTAGGGAAGCTCTTCACCTCTTCCAACGATGTCTTAAAGTTATCCGATTATCTATTGATACTTTCGTCAATTAACCAACTCTGCGATGTTATTAATGTTACTGCAGCAGGGTTGCTTAGGGGACAAGGAAGACAAAAGACATGTTCAATATTAACTGTCTTTTCCTATTACTTCATTTCACTCCCTGTAGGTTATTATTTTGGTATCGTCAAAGAGAAGAAATTGACTGGATTATGGATTGGATTTATTGTGGGCGTTCAAGCTCTAGCGTTATCTCAGTTATGGTTTGTATTTAAAAGCAAATGGCTGGAAGTGTTCAGTCGAGCATTACACTTTCGGAGAGATGAATGAAGATCGAAAACAAAATATGTATTAAGGCAACAGATATGCTTTCTATCTGCATACTAATGGAATTCATTCCTTATAGCGATTTTTAAATGAAGGTTGCCACTCAAAATAGTCTTTCGGTATCTCAGATGATGGTGATGAGTTGACATTTAGGGGTCCCTTTTTCACCATGCTCGTTGCTATTTCATATGCGATTTGCGACCCTGCTAATGCGGTAATTTCCGAATTCACCCCATCACATAGAGGATTGACCTCCACTACCTCTGCTCCCACTATGTTTAAATAATCTAAGTTCCTAATCATATGGATCAATTCACGAGTAAACCAACCCCCGGCCTCAAGTGCACCAGTTCCTGGAGCATTCGAAGGATCCAATACGTCTATATCAACACTTATGTAAACAGGTACATTGCCAGGGATACGCAGTTTGATTTTCTGAACAATTCCCTTAACACCAATATCGATAATTTCATCTGACTCAATTCTGTAGAATCCTTGCTTATTATCAGTATCATAATCTTCCCAATCAGTTCCTCCAAGTCTTGTTCTCAATCCAGCATGTACGTTGGTATCATTTGAAATGATACCTTCGTTATGAGCCATCCAAAGCATAGAACCATGATTGAAAGACGGGGGTGCTGTATCGTTGAACACTGGATATCCCTTAGGTGACCATGTATCTAGATGTGCGTCGAACTGGAGGACTGTGATAGGACCGTAAACTTTGTGAAGGTTTCTCAAGGCAGAGAGTAATACAGAATGATCTCCTCCAAGCATAATTATTCTTGGAACTTTTCCTTCATTGATTGGTGCATCAGTGGAGTGACTAAGTATATTTTCATATCCTGAAACCATTTGATGAAGCGCAAGTTGATTATCGACTGGTGTTATTGGAATATCTCCACAGTCAATGACTTTAGCCCAATTCTGATATGGATTCAAGCCAGCACGGAAGTTGAATCCACGCTCTGGATTTTGACGCAGTGATGCGGATCTGATACTTCTTGGTCCAAATCTAGCACCTGGACGATACATTGTGGTCGTATCGAAAGGAGCTCCGAGAAAAGCAATATCATACGATACATTTGGATCAGTCAAACATTTCTTGTGTGGTAAGTGAGCAAAAGTCGAAAGTCCTGTAAAAGTCCAATCAAATCCCCAGATTTTTTCTAACTTGGTCTTGTCCTCAGGACGGAGATCAATTATCGCATAAACTGCAATGAAAATATAAAATATTGGCAATATGGTAACAAAACTCATTTTGGCTTTATTTTAATATCAGCAAGATTTCAATGTTGAATCATCGACTCATATACTTTTAAAATTAACTTGATTCTCATAGCCAAAGAAGGAAGTAACTTCCTTTCATAAAAAACTTCTATATTTCAGATAGTATACCGTTGAGCCCTGAAGATTCTAGTGAATAAGTTGCAAAAAAGAGTAATATTGCTGATAATGTACTATTAAGATACGACCTGATTTTAGTTGCCTTATTAGGAAGAGGCAGTGTGATAAGTCATCTCAGCGGCCAAAAAAAAACTAAGATCAGGCTCCAATTATTCGAATTGATTAGCCATGGGACGATAACATGAGAATAAAAATACAAATCATGTTAGCCATCCAAACTTGGACTAAATAAATATACTCGATTGTGCGCTTTATCGAATTACGAATCAAATAAGGTGGTACCAATTATGATGAAAGACTCCCCAAAGAACAAAGCTCTCGAGATAGATGTCAGTAGCATTCATAGCTTCAATGACATTGAGAGAGATATAAAAAAAGTAAATGACGGTTGTGGAGAAGTTCACAGGTCTTTGAGCTCAAGACACCTTCAATTTATAGCCTTATGTGGAACTATAGGTACAGCGTTATTTGTTGGATCAGGAATACCGCTAGCTACCTGTGGACCAGCTCCCCTCGTAACAAGCTATCTAATTGTGTGTGTTATGGTTTATTTCATCATGAATTATTTGGCTGAAATGATATGCTGGTTGCCTTTAAAAGGAACAGCTCCTGCAAATATGGTATCTCGATACGGAGAGTTTTCTCTCGGGTTTGCCTGTGGATGGACTTATTGGTACTGCTATTCAATATTAGTAGCTTCGGAAAATACTGCAGCTGCTATAGTCATACAATACTGGGTTAGCAATGAAAGAGTGAATGTTGGAGTATGGATCGCCATATTTTGGGTGATAATGGTCTCATTGAACTTTGTTTCTGTCAAATATTACGGTGAATCAGAGTTCTGGTTAGGTTTGATTAAACTTTTATGTATAACAATGTTGATAATTACGGGTCTTATTATATTTTTTGGTGGAGCCCCAAATCATGATAGAATAGGATTTAGATATTGGCAGAAGCCTGGAGCATTTGCCGACCATTTGGTTAAGTCTCATCATAATACTAGCCGATTTCTAGATATGTGGACTGCCATAATAAGAGCTTCATTAGCTTTCGTCTTGGGACCAGAACTTATTATTACTTCCAGTGGAGAAGTTGAATGTCCAAGATCAAATATCTCAAAGGCAAGTCGGAGATTTATCTGGAGGTTGATCTTCTTCTACATCTGCGGGTCTCTAATAATTTCTGTTACGGTTGCCTATAATGATAATCGTTTGGTGGGATCTATTCTGGCAGGGACTAGTGGCGCTGCATCTTCACCATTTGTTATTGGAATCCAAAATGCTGGTATACCCGTCATGAATCATATTGTCAATGCTGTTATTTTTTTATCGGCCTTATCATCAGGTAACTCCTTTTTGTATGCCAGCTCACGGTGTCTTTTGGGTCTAGCCAAAGAGGGTTCCGCTCCGAAATTTTTTGCTAAAACAAATAGAGCTGGAGTTCCTTATTACGGAGTTGCCATGGGAGCAGCTGTTGGATTACTTGCTTTCTTGAATGTATCCAATTCTTCAGTTACTGTATTTAATTGGTTAACAAATATAGTGACCATTGCTGGGTTTTTTTGTTGGGTTTCTACTGGAATCGCGTATCTCAGATGGAGAAAAGCGATTCAGTACAATGGATTGGAGCATAGAGTTCCATTGAAAACGCCGTTTCAACCATATGGCTCGTGGTTTTCAATTATTTTCTTTTCGATAGTAGGTATAACTAATGGCTATGAAGTCTTCTTCAGTTGGAACACTTCTGATTTTTTTGCAGCTTACATCACTTTTCCGTTTTTCTTTATCCTATACTTTGCGCACAAGATCTGGTATAGGACGCCTTGGATGCATAGTATCAGTGATATTGATGTCATAACCGGATTACAAGAAGTTGAAATGGAAGATATAGATGGAAGTTCTTTCCACTTGAAAAGTAAATGGACCAAATTCACTGAGTGGTTATTTTAACTTCTTTTTATAGTATCGTATAGCTTATAATGCCTTATTAAGTTATATCTGTTATCATCTTGCACATTAGGGAATGGAGGTATCGATTTTTTAACAAATTTTGTGGAAAGAAAATCTTAGTAAAGAATTAGAGGCTGCAAATTTTTAAAATTTGAAATTTCTTTCTTGCTATCCGGGATTACTTACTATTTCGGATACGTATCTGATTAGCACCGCTTCTTTTTTTTCGCAGCCGAACAATCAAATACCTTTTTTAGTAACTTATTTGGAAAGATATTGGAAAGCTTATCAGTTTAACTGTCTACAGTTAGCTTAACCACTTATCTCTATTATTATTGACTCCAGTTATAGAATATAAAAAACCTGGATCCACTATTTTGTTGTGATATTTGAAGCCATAGGTCAGGAATAATGTTGACAGAAGAGGTTATTAATGGCTCAAAGAAATACAATATTCCAAAGGAAGTTATCGACAATGAGATAAGGACATTAGTTCAAGAACTTGAAGCTGAAGATGGATTTAATCCACATCAGCCATTTGATCCACTGAGACACATTTTGTATAAACTTGGCGATCATGAAAATATAAAAACTCTAAGCTTGAAGGAATTGGGGATTTACAAGACTCACGTTCAGCCAATTTCTGAAGTTGCGGTTACTAACCCATTTCCCTTATTTACTGAAGAAGCTTGTAAAATTATGAAGTGGGAAGCTTTTCAAAGAGAAAATGTTGAAAAGTATGGTAAAATTCCAATTATGTCTAAAGGAACTAATTCAACGGATTTTCAAATTTGTGGATATACCAATAACTCTCCATTTACAGTTGCTGCATGGAAACACCCGAAAACACAGGAAATTGTAAACAAATTTGCAGGAGTGAGATTGAAGATCATGTTTGACTATGAAATCGCACACATCAACGCTTCCTTGGTAAATCAAACCAAGCAAAGAGGCGGTGAACCAAAAAGAAACGGATCAAAAAATGATGATAATAGCAAAGCCGTCTTTGATTGGCATTACGACTCAAACTCCTTTTCAATGGTCTTGATGTTATCCACTAACGATAACATGAAAGGGGGTAAGACTGGATTAAAAACTGGATCCGAAGAAGTTGTCTATGTTGAAGGTCCTAAAGTAGGTTACGCGACAATAATACAGGGAAGAGTAGTTAAGCATATAGCAACTAAGCCAGTTTCCAACGACGAAAGAATTTCTTCGATTGTTGGCTATATCCCTGAATCCCTTGAACTTCCTGACACGACTGTCTTGACTACTTTCAGGCCCTCTGTTTCCCCAAGATCTCTACACAATGAATATTATCCTCAGTGGATAGATTACAGGTTTAAAAGAATCGAAGACCGTTTAAAGAAAAAAAGGGATGAATTGATAAAATATCTGAAAGATGGAAGGAGATTTGACCAAGGAGATGTAGTTCAATTTTGTGAGGACATCGCTAGCTATTTGCACAAGAGTTGGGATGAATTCGAAACAGTTGCTGGTAACGAAATATTTCCCCCCAAATTATTCTCTACTCCTTATAAAGACCTTTGACATTATGGTCTATTTTATATATGAATTAGGTTTTTGTCCAAAGAAATGATTAAAGTATTCTTGTTTTAGACGTAGTATCTTGATCCTTGTTTATGCTTGATCCGTAATTGTTTTCTACTTCATAAAAGTTGTAACTTTCAGACGTAAAGGAAGATTGGCTAAGAATAAGTAATCAGAAGGGAGATTCTTTTTTGATTCAGTAGGCAAATATGTCAATTTTCTATCTCTAACCTGGGCCAGGGAATGATTTCCCCGTGTTTCCAGATATGATTCCTCAAATACTTTCCTATTTGGGTATAATCTTTCAAAGTGATAAGATAGTTATCTATAGCCGTGATTTAGAAATAGATTTCTTACCCCGGGATTTGATTTCATACCCTAAGAAAACCATACTCTAGTATGGAGCCTGGATATAGGGCACAAAGAATTAATTCAACGCAAAAGAGAGCATATAGTAGAAAAGGATGTAATGAGTGCAAAAAAAGAAAACTAAAGTGTGATGAAGGTAAACCACGTTGTAAGCAATGCATTCGTTGCTCAAAAGATTGCTCATATAAGCAGATTGCTAAGTTTAGTAAAGAAAGAACATTTACAATAACTGAAGATGTACCAAGCAAAACAAGTCGAAATGAGAGGAAGCATAATAGGAGCGTTGGGGGAATGGATAGTTCGTCTACTACGCAAACTTTGAAAAAGAGAGAATCTACTTTCTTTGAATTGGCGTTAAATGAAGATAATAAGGTTTACGATAAGACCCGTTCTGATAATGTTAGCAAGGACGGGAATTGTAGAGATTATTTAACGGATACAAATAACAAACTTCATTCAAAAATCTTCGATCAGAAAATGCCTGAAAAGTCATCAAATGATAACGTCACGCTAGTGCTGACAAAAGATTACGATGAAGTACAACAAAGAATGTCGCCTAGAGCATTAGCTAAGGATTGTGATGAATATAGCATACATGAAATGTCGCTCTTAAATGGTGCTTGTGCCTTAACTGATGGGTTAAACGATAGCGCGCTCTTCGATTTTTTTGATATAAGTAAAGATGCAAGCACAGAGGAGTTTAGTGAAATACCTACGAAAATAGGCGGAAATCGCGTCTCTAATAGCGGTGATGATAAAATACAGGACTTTATTTCTTCTTCTGATTTGCTTCCCAATCATAAGAATTACTCAAGATTATTTTATGACAAATATTCATCGTGGTTGATGCCATTTGCTTCTGGGCCAAATAATGTATGTAATAGGACCTTAATGAACTTAGCAATGGACTTTCCATTTTTGTTGAATGCCATTTTATCAATAACAGCACGTTACGAAAACTTCTGCTCTTCCAATAGCATTGACAGGTACTATCAAAAATACTATTTTATGGCTTGTTGCAAGGGTTTTGCAGAAATATTTGACGATAGAACCCAAATTTCAAAATTTATTGAACCGCTTATTTTGACGACTCTATTATTAGTGACAGATGCAGTGGCTTACGTCAATGGTGACTGGAGAGCACATTTAAAAGCTGCTCATAATCTTTTTTCTAAATACGTGGATGTTTACAAAAAAAGTAGTGATACCATATTATTATCTGCTATTTGGTTTGGTGCATTTGAGATATTGGCGGTCGTCTCAAATCCATTTGGTGGTTCTATAACTTCTCAAATGGAATTCGACACAATGATGAACGTAGGTTTTGATTGGAAGCAAAACAGTTCAGCTGTGAAATTGGGACTCACCTTACCTGACGGTTATAATGTTTTTGTGGGTTATTCATCTGAGGCAATAGCTATGTTTGCGACCTTCGTGAAGTTGACTTTGAAGATCAGAAATAGCTCTAATCAAAGAGTAATATTCGATGATTTAGCACTTCTTTTCTCAAAAATCCATGAGGCAAATGAATATTATTTAGCATCGAAGGACTGTATAATTACAAAGGATAACCCATACCATCCAAATAATGAAACTGGTATGCTACTTCCAATAGCGACGTATGGATATGTCAAAGAAATTGTTTTTTCATGGTTTGATATATCTCACAAGTTACATGTTCAGGCTCTTTACTTGAAAATATTAGTCGATAAAAGCTTTCTAGGCTTGGAAGTTGCTTCAGGTCCAGTTCAAGATGCAGTTAAAGAAATTCTCTCTTACTGCCATTTCTTGAAAGGAATTGATTTTACTAAGGATTTTAATATCGACGAGCAGCTAAAGGAAAAAACACAAGATTCTTTTTGGCTGGATCGGCGACTTTTGACAGCTCATTGGCCCTTACTCACTTGTGGCATATGCTGTGTGGACAAAGTTGATAAATGTAAGATTGAATTATATTTCAAGTCTTTAATTCAAATGGGTGCCAGGTCTTTGGAGAGATCTTTCATGAATGTTAAAAATAAATGGGATGGAGGACCAGGTGTTTCAGATTATGTTCCATTTGTATGATTGACTGTTTGAACTTTTTTTTATTTAATTCATTAGCGCATTATATCTGCAAAACAAGAGGCTTAGTTTTATGACAGTGTGGGGGTAATGTTTTCTCGGACAGATGTAGCTCATTTAATTTGAGTTGACGGAAACTCTGAGGATCCTTACATTCTTGAAACTGGAAAGTTGTGCTGATAAACTTACTATAAACCTACGTAGAGCCTGTCAGACATTACAGTTCTAGGTGTTCCTATAAGATTAAATGAAGTCATCTTTCAAAATAAAAACCTCAACTTCACACACGATAATGAACCCTCATAGTCAATGAATTGTTTATGACTACAGGTATTTTTGCAAAAGGGCGTCCTTTTTCTTGGTACGTGTTGTTGAATTCTTTTGGTTTATTCTATGGATTTCTGTCAAGCTAATCGAAAAAAAATAATATCTTAAAAGTTCTACAAGTTTAATCAAATAATGATGAGGGGTTTTTGAAAAAAATTTATTATATAATTATTTTGAATTCCATCAAATTTTTAAGAGCGTTAAAATAGTGAAATTGTAGTTTTCATGAAACAGCTCGCGACAAATTTGAATATCCCCTATACAAATAGCTTTTACTTTAGCAAGCGGAAACGCATCTTTTTACATTAATTTTTACTAACAACGTTATTTACAATCATTAGGAAAAATAAGAAATGGTTTATTAGAGATTGTCAATTATTCTATTTCAGCATTGAATTGCTCTTCCGCTACTTATCTAGTGTCCTTGTGATTCCACTCTTTTAAAAGTGTATTGGGGTAGTCTGCTGATTTTTCAACCTTGAGGTAATCTTGGATCAACTTGCTTTCGACTTTTTCTTCGAGCGAAGATCGGTAACTAATGTACCCAGAAACTCGTTTCAATAAAGTATTCCATATTTGAACTCTCTAATGTCTCTTCCTTCTAGAACTAGGCATATATATATATAACGTTGTTGTTCGTTGTTTGATACACCACATTTCTATGGTTCCGGGGTTCTTCCATTTCAGTATAAACACCATCGCTTAAATGTGGGAAATTATTTATATATGGTAAATTTCCGGGTACACATGACCTTGTTCGGTACAGGAAATTCTCCGTCATCAAAACCCTAATATTATATAAGGAGCGCCTAAACCTCAAAAAATAATGAGCAGCATCAGAAGAACAACTCATAACTTGACCTTCGATTTATTTCATGTTCAAAATGAGTCATATAAACGATCAGAACTACTATAAAGATGGATATGAAAAGAGTGTCTCGAATACACATGCCGGGAGAAATGTGGAAAACTCATTGAAATTTATCCTTCCATTTATTAGACAAGACTTCAAAGTATTAGATGTAGGATCTGGACCGGGAACAATAACAATTGATTTAGCGAAATACTTACCAAATGGCTTTGTGACTGGCGTAGAGCCAACAGCGGGGCTTATTGAAGAGGCGAATTCGAACAAAGCTAAAGGTCTGATTACAAATGTTGAGTTTAGACTAGGGTCAGCTTATGAGCTCCCTTTTGAAGATAACACATTCGATTTAGTATATTGTCATCAGGTTTTGATTCATTTACAAGATCCTCTCCTGGGATTAACCGAGATGTCTAGAGTGACAAAAAAGGGAGGATTTGTATGTGCTCGAGAGGCTGCATCAATAATTGCATATCCCGAGAAGTATGATATAATTCCTAAATCAATGAGACTAGCTTCTGTTATAAGAGGAAGTCATTCAGGTTTAGGAATAACATTGAGAGCGCTAGCTTTGGATGCTGGTTTCCCTTCCAGTAGCATTCATAGCTCCAGCTCAAATTTTAATTTTTCTGATGACGAAAGTAGACAGACATATGGAAATGCGTTTATCAAGAGAGTTGAGAGTGGCGCTGAAAAGATGGATGAAAATGAAGAAGTAGACAAAAGTAAGAGGAAAGAAGCCTTACAGGCATGGAAGGATTTTATCGATGATAGTAAGGGATGGCTCATTATCGTAAATGGTGAAGTGGTTTGCAAAAAAGAATAATATATAGAATCTTTATGTCATATAAAAAAATAATGAGATGTTCCGACGTATGGGCACTAGCCGGCGACACCAAGTTGTTTGTGTGACTACATCATGACTGCAAAACTACTTAGTGTCTCGTAATATAGCATATACGCATATTTTTGGAAAAATAGAATTTAAAATGTTATGTAGTGATTCAATGGTAGAGATTTAAGCTAGAACAAAGGGAGTCAAGGATGGAGTCAAGGTAGTTCATTTGTCGCGTATGTTTATTCCAATAAAAAACAACATTAGATATCTTTGTTCATGAATTGTGCAGCTAT